>CAUYQG010151023.1:0-14499 GCA_963574415.1 Tarsius wallacei | reverse complement strand
TTTATCTCCTGTAGGCAATCATCATTGATTTTCCTTCTTTTTTCTTCTCTGACTTTGTATTTTTAAATAGCCTGTCTCTGATCCCATTGATTCTTCCTTCTGTTTGATCCATTCTGCTGTTGGGAATCTCTAATAAATTTTCAGAAAATGCATTTCTTAGTTCCAACATTTCTGTTGGATTTTTAAAAATTATTTCACTCTCTTTGTTAAATTTCTCAGACAAATTTCTGGGTTGATTTTATATGTTATCTTGAAGATCACTGTGTTTCCTTAAAACAGCTATTTTGAATTCTTGGTCAGAGAGCTCACATATTACCATCTCCTTAGGTCAGTTATTGGTTTCTTGCTTTGTCCATTTTGGGAGAGCATGGCTCCCTGTTTGCTGTTGTTTCTTGTGCATGTACATCTATGTCTTTGAATTGGAGGATTGGTTATGTATTCTAGTCTTCTCTGTCTGACTTGTTTTGGTTTTTTACTGGATATATTTGCCTGGAAGTTTTTTACTGCCACATCACTGCTTCCTTTTCAGCTGTAGGTGGTGTCTAAGCCCAGGTTTACCTAGGCTCTAGTAAATGACTGGAGTGCTGCCCTTCTCAAGTGGGAGAGGTCCCAAATGGAATGTTCTGGCAATGTGGGAAGGCTAGCTAAAGGTTCATCCCAACGGAACTGGTGGAAGAACCTCCTATAGCACGGTGCTGCTGAAAAGCCATTCTGATTTGGTGTCTCCTTTGCCTGAGTTATAGAAGAGCGTTTCCAGGGCTGAAGATGTTAGTTCTGCCTCTCCCCTTTGTCTCTGCCCATCCTGAGGGGGTATTTCTTCCTTCAGGCACTCATGATGATTCCTATGGGTTAAGGCAGGGACAGGTCTCCTGCCAGGGAACCCAAGATAGTAGGGAAGCTGGCTGTTCACCTTACTCTCACTTCTTCCAGTATAGAAACAGTGAGTTGGAGGAAATTTTTTCCATATTTGGTGCCAGGCATAATGGGAGCATTGTGGATGTAGAAGTCTGATTTTCTTACCATCTGCTCAGAGTTTTTTCACTTCTCTGTGACCCTGGAAACTGTCTTATCTTCATATTTGAGTTCTGGGATATTTCTGGTGATAATCATGATGCATATATTTGGTTTTGGTTTTCTGTGGCAGGGAGTGAAGCCAGTTTGCTTCTATACCACCGTTTTGGAAGGAGAGGTTGAAATACATTTCAGTCTCTTATTAAAAATGTGGCTTTTATGTGGGTGCAAGATTGCTGTAAGAAAGGCTTACCTATATACTTTAATATGATTTGAGAAGAAAATGAAGTTAAATGAACTTATAGCAAGAGGAAGATGAAGGATTTAAAGCTGGAGAATTTAATGCCAGCAAAGGATGGTTTGACGATTTTAGAGGTTTGCTTAGAAAATGTCAATATAACAGGAGAAGCAGCAGACAAGTTCCCAGACACCACTAAGGAACTTATTGAGGAGAAAGGATATTTGCATGAACGAGTTTTTAATGCACACAAGATTGTAGACATGGCACCAAAAAAATGGAAGAGTGAAGATGTGACACCTTCAAGATAATCTTGAGGAAATTCAAGAGTTAATAGACATAAGAACAGAGGATTTCGCAGAAGATGACTTGAGGAAGATGAGTGCTTTTGAAACCCTGCCACATGACCAGAAAGGTAAAGTAGAGGTAGCAGTGCCAGAAAACAAATGGACATTACACTATTTGGCAGAAGGACTCTGATTATTCAAGACTACTTTTGACTTCTTTTCCAACATGAAACCTATGATACGGACACAGAGACTAAAACAAACAGAGGAAGAAAGATTGGTCCCACAGAGAAACATTTTTAGAAAAAGGAAAAAGCCAAAATGTCAGACAGAAAATGTGATGTATTTCCATAAAGTTACACTGAGTGTACCTGTCTCTCCTGCCTTCCCGTCTACTTCCTTCACCTTTTCTCTGCCACCCCTAAGACAACAAGATCAATCCCTCCTCTTCTTTCTCCTGCTCAACCTAGTGTGAACATGATGAGACTGAAGACCGGTATAATGTTCCTCTTCCACTTAATGAATAGTAAATATATCTGCTCTTCCTTATGATTTTCCTAATAGCATTTTCTCTCTAGCTTACTCTATTATAAGAATACAGTTTAGAACACACAGAGCATAAAATATGTGTTAATCAACCACTGATGTCATTGATAAGTCTTCTGGTCAACAGTGGGCTATTAGCAATTATGTTTTGGGGGAGTCAAATGTTGTCCATGGATTTTCGACTGTGTGGGGGTTGGCACCCCTAACCCCTGCCCTGTTCAAGGGCCAACTGTAAAGTGGCATGTGATTATGAAGGGTTGTTATTAAAAACTTCAGGCATCACTGACATGCAATGGTGGAGATGTTTCAGGGCCATAGGGAGAACCCCTGGAACCCCTTAAATCATGCTGAATAAGTGGCTACCTAATCACACAGTTATTGATTTCAACTTCAGTGTATAAGCACTTGTTCTCTCGTTACCTTAAATTCCTTTTGCCACCCATCTGGTCCTCCCATTTCTAATTAAAATTTGGAAGTTCCATGAAAATTCGGCAGGAACAGTTTTCACGAAATGTTTTCCACAATGGAGCAGATTGTGCTGCACATCCAAGGCTGCTCTCAAACTAATTTAACTCTCAGCCCTGTAGCCTTCATACCGAACGGCGGGGAAAGAAAAAATGGAGCTGTGATGAACGGTGCCAGTTGGACTGCCTCATGCTTCTGACTCATTTCGGAACCATTACCATGTCAATAGAAACATCCCCTCTACTCCTCCTTATATTTTTTGTAAAGGAAATAATATTCCAAAAGAAAGATCCAGAGAGAAGCACATATTAACATTGTGATTAGGCTTAAAGACAGAACAGCACCGGGCAGCATCCAGAGTTACTAAGGTATATGATCAAAGGGAAGAAATAGCACTGGGAAAATGGGAAGGGAAGTCCACTTACCTAAAGCAGGCAGGTATCACATAATAATAAATAGCTCTCACTTACTAAACATTTACTACGTGCCCGATAGAGTGCTTATTATACACTTTCTCTGATCTTCACAGTTGCTGTATTAGGGTAGCCTCATTGCCATAGCAAACATCCCCAAATCTCAGTGGCTTAATATCATAAAAGCTGATATTTTACTCAGGTCACAGTATGAACAAGAGGGATAGGAAGGACTCAGTTTCCTTCTTGAATAACCCCACCCTTCCTAGGACCTTGGAGTTCTTCACTGGACCTTCTGCATCCTGTTGGCAGATGAGAGGAGAGAAAGAGAGTCCATGTGGAGAAAATCCCATTGGAATTTCTTAGGGGCCAGGCCCGGGTGTGGCATGCGTCACTTCTGCCCTAATTCCGTTGGTCAGAACTTACTCATGTGACCTATCGAACTGCAGGAGAGGCTGGGAAATGTCCACCATGAGTACAACCAGGAGAAAAAGGAAAGAGGGCTTGATGAACACATAGTCTCTGCCATAACTGCTCATCATTACCCCCATGTTACAGATGAAGCTGAGTGTTAGGTAAATTAATTTGCCAACAGTACATAGCAAGTAAGCGGTAGAATCAGGGGAGGCTCCTGGTGTGGTATGTTCTTGGTAGAGTCCAGGCACCTGTAATCAACTTACAGGTTATTGGGTTTTGCAAGTAGAGAAGAGACTGAGCACATTCTTCAAATCTGGGCATTTCCTGAAATTTTCAAGGTAGCATGTGGGCATTATAGTTTTCAAGACTCTAATGGAAAAACGATAGTGGGACCAGGGTGCGGACAAGGTAATTCAAAGATGGTTCCTCTTTAGGTACTTAACTCCCCCCAGAGGCTTGGGTCTGGTCCCCTGGATTGCTCCCAGGGATTAGATGCGCTGCTGCCAAGTATGCATCCTTAACCATAGCACTCTTTCTCAAAGATCTCTTTAAGGTTTCCCTGTTTGACAGTATCTGCTTTGATATGGCTGCAAGGGCACCTACCACATTTTAGACTCTATGTCCCGGAGAGAAATTGTAGCCCCAGTGTGTCACCTGAGGCCTAGAGTGATGCATTTATTTCCTTATTCTGTGTTCAAGCCATGTAGAACGATGACGATCCCCATAAGCTCACCATGTTCTCTTGCCTCCAGGACTTTGGAATCAATTTTCCCTCCGTTCCCATGAGACTAGACTCACTGGTGTGGATCTGGACACTAGGAATTTTCTTTGACTCCACAGGTGGTTCTATTTTATGGCCAGAGTTGAGGACCAGTGACAGGGTGGGTCTAAGTCAATCATGGTCAATCACATTCTTTATGGCCAGATCAGTGAATGAACTTATTCCTTATCGATCAACAGAGATAGGATTTGGGGAATCCACTCTCATGATCATAATTATTTTTCTGATGGTCATAGACTTGAGTGAATTTTCAAGGCCCTCTGTAACACCTTTAACCTGTTCCCATCATGGAACGAGTCTATGTTATACAATAGACCAGCCTGGGAGGTACTTCCTTGATAACTGGGAAGACTGTCTACTGCCACTGTAGCTCAATAGGGCCGCCCTAGGACCACCATCACTCTGCATGACTCTGAAGCGGTGGCGGTGGGTTCTGGTTCTCTGCCCAAGTCTAAAATGAGGTAGAAAGGGGACCTTTCAAAGACTTCTTGGTCATATTATGAGGAAAGAATGACTGCTGCTTTCAATTTTGATCCTTCTGTACTCCATCCAGTCCCCAATATTAGACCCCAAAATGACCCTGCCTTTCTACATCTTCCACCTCCCCACCCTACGTGAATTCTGTGTCCAGCCAAATGAAGGTTGCTGGTGGCCCTGGGTGTCCTGCCCCTCTGTCTGTGGTCATGCTGTTTGTATTCTTTTTTTTTTTTAGATTGAAAATATAGTTTATTTGAAAAGTAAATGGGGAGGGGGAGAGAGGAGAGTCATCTCCCCAAGGTAGGTGAGGGAGGCCAAAGCTTAGGAAACATGGCAGCGACCATAGCTCAGTGAGCCATGTGGACACACCAGAATCTACCAAAGCAATGACTGGAGAGTAAATGAGAGAGAAAGAGAGGAGATTCATTTCCCCCAAAGTAGGGGAGGGGGCCAAAGCTTAGGAACACATGGCCTGACCATAGCTCAAAGAACACATGGCTGGCCAGTGCTTAACAAAACAATGGCCACTGTTTGCTTTCTTAACATGTTCATCTATTCCCCTTCCCAGCCTGTTCTAAAGCCATCCCCTTCCACTCAATGAGCTCAGGGTTTCTAGATTCTCACGGGGAGACGAGAGCCAAGAAACAGGTTCTAGGAAAAGTGTAGGGTGGATGCTGCACCTGTTGACCCGGCCACCCAGGCACTATAGACGTGATTTCAGGACAAAGTGACTCTGTGTCCTGCATCCCACAGAAGTTGTAACACCAGAAGCTCAGACCTATTTGGGGCAGGCGTTGCAAGGGTCCGAGAGAGAGAGAGAGAGAGAGAGAGAGAGAGAGAGAGAATCTCCTGCCACTCCCTAAGAATCTCTTAGGACTGCCAGTGGTTGTCTGTCTTGGTACTGCAGCAATGTCTAAAGCAAACCGGGTCTCATTCTGATAACTGAATTTGATGGTTTTTGCACTGATGTTAACTGACACAAACCACAGACAGCAGAGCCCTTTGGTGGACTGACTTCTTCTATGAGGCAGTATTAACTAAGTACCAATCAATAAATGAACCACTTTGGACTATCTACTCCTCGTACTTCTATTAGGATACTTCATGGGACAAGCATCCTATAAGAGTAAGATGCACCCTTCTGATGGACAAGATGAACCTCAGAGTCATGGTTTCAGCACTAAAACAAATGTGACTTTATTTTACACCCAAGGTAGATGAAGCAGGACATGCCAATTAAACTGATGAAATAAAGCTCCTTTAATATGGTATCTTGGCCAGCCACGGTGGCTCAAGACTATAATCTCAGCACCTTGGGAGGCTGAGGGGAGAGGATTGCCTGAGCCCAGGGGTTTGTGACCAGCCTGGGCAACTTGGTGAGACCTCGTCCCTACAACATATCAAAAAATTAGCTGGGCATGATAGCACAGGCCTGTAGGTCTGGCTACTCGGAAGGCTGAGGCAGGAGGATTATCTCAGCCCAGAAGATTGATGCTGCAGTGAGCCATGGTCGTGCCGCTGCACTCCAGCCTGGGCAACAGAGCAAAACCCTGTCTCTAAAAATAAATAGACATACATAAAATAAAAGCGGCTTTAAAATGTCTCCCCAGGAGAACAGAGCAGGAGTAATCAGTATGGGAAGGGGGTCTTGCTACTTCGACACCTACAGATTGAAGAACGGATGTCTTTGTTTCATGTCTGTTTCCTCCATGTGAGAAGCAGCTGACTTCATTGATCATGCCCCGTTGAGGGCGACCTCTCCATTTTTCTCTCTTAGAAACGTGTAATTTAATATGAAGCATCTATTCATGGACTACAAGTACGAAGAATTCTCGGGATAATGTACTTGATTATTCTCCTTGAAACACTATTCACATTTGTTCAACCTCTTTCTATAACAAAGTGTGAAGTGAGGTGCTTATGCATATCATCTCATTTAAGCGTCTCGGTTGCCTCTGATGTAGGCATCAATAGCCAGCTTTTATAGACAGGAGACGGTAGCTTGGGACTCTGAACGGGCTGATTCACTTCCAGTGGATGCATATGCTTGCTCTCTTGTTTCTCTTAGATGGATTTTGATAAACATCTTTAATATTAATACCTGCCTACATTTGCGTAATTCTTTTAACTTTCTGAAACACCTCTTTTGTATCTCATTTGATGCTCATGCTAAGATCTGTGCCGATAACCGTCTAGAACTATGTGGTGGCATCTCTTTGCAAACCTAAATCTCTGAAGAGGAACCACTGCATAGCTAATGTGTGGGACTAAGCTAGTAGAAATCTTGCTTCCAGAAATCAAATCTGGAAGGCTCTCCCTGAGATGGTGTCATCTGCTGCTTAGTAAGAGCAGGGTATGTCAAGGGCTTTCATCCCAGTGATTACTCTGGCTACACCGGCCCCGATATTCCCTAAAACCCTAGAGTTCGGAAATGTACGTGACTTTATGACCCTGTCCTCAGCTGGGTCTTCCTGCCACTCAGTTTGCCTGAGTTGATGATAGTCACCGGGAAAGACAGGCAATACAAGGAAGGGAGAAGACAGTTCTGTGTGCTTGTGGAATGAGGTGCATTTATTCTCAAAAATCCCAGAAACCAGCCTAAAGGAAGAGGGAGGGGTGAGAAAGACAAAGCCTAAAGCAGGTGCTTACTTAATTGCTGCAGCTGGTGCCAAGGATTTGCCATAATTTTTCTCCCCGTTTTCAGTTATTGGCACGGGTGCTCATTTTACTTTTAGGTGGAAACATTCGAGAAGAGTCTAGGAACCGTCCTTGCTCCTTTCACTTTTACAGGAAAGCAAGCAGGCAGTTTCTCTTACGAATATTGAAAATAAATACAATCCTTGATTTTTTTTTTGGCCTCAAAACAACTCATTGACTATAGGAAAGAAAATCGCCTTAAATGCCACTTGACGTTTTGATTCTGCCAAAATTGTTACGGGTTTTTAATTTTGTTTCGAAAGACTTGATTCAACTGTTCAGACTCGTCTGAGTGAATTTTGACTTCAGAATTGTATGTCTGAGCCTATAGCTTCCAAAGCTGTTTTCTTCTTAAAAGCAGCTTGTCAAATTATCCAATGGATGTGGCATGTTCGTTTTGCTATTTGGCTTTTTCTCTTTAACTGGTGAAGATGGCCAAAATATTGGATGCAGGCTATTTTCTGCCCTGCCATTCCCCAAACGTTTATGAAGAGTAAGTGCTGTGTCAAAACCTTGGGAAGAACAAACAACATGCCAAAAACAACCCAAGGAACCACGAGGAGTGCAAAGATAAATAAGACACGAGTCCTTTGCCTTCAGCTGGTTTGGGTCCCAAAAGAAAAGTAAAATAAGTCCAAGGAATAATATAACACAGCTCCAAGGGAAGCCGCAGTCATATGCTAAAGAAAAGCACATGTATGTCCATGAGTTCTACGGGCAGATCTAGCATAAAGTAAAAATCACTCCTTTTCCCACCTCTTAAAGTAATTCTGCTTGGAGAATGCGCTTCAATTACAGTATTTAAGGTACATCTTTGAATTCCCATAACTTTATCTCCTTCTATTGGCTTCTATTGGCTGTACTCTACACGAATGTATAGATAGAGAGAGACAGAGACAGAGAAAGAGAGGGAGAGAAAGGAAGAGACAGAGACACAGACAGACGGAGAGGAAGAAGGAGAGAAACAGGAATGGAGGTGGCGGGGGAGAGAGGGTGCCCACAGTTTTGAACTGAAAAAAAATTACTTTTCCATTTCAGAATACATTTCAAGAAGGGGAAGAGAGAGAGAAAGTGCATTCCCAGAGGGCATGGAGAGATGGAGTCTGGTATTGCTTTTTCTGGCAGCCACTTGTCTCTGGGTTCCTGTGTGCTTAGCCTGGGAGATCCCAAGTTTCCTTTGAGTCCTAAAGGCATCCAGGGGCTGTCCCATAGGGAGCTAAGGCACTGAAGCCTTGAGGGAGGTGCAGAGAAGAGAGAATGGTGTTTGGGCGAGACACTCTTGGGCTCCTCTGTTTTCTCTGCTTCCTATTTAAACACCACATCATTTGTAGATAGGCTAAAGTTCAGAGCCACTCACGGTTTGTCATGGGTTTGATTCCTTCTCATTCCCGGTGGGTGTAGCACTGGCTCTTAATAATGTAGAAGCATGTCCTAGCAAAACAAAACAAAACAAAACAAAACAAAAACAGCTATAGAGAGAGAAGATTTACAAGCTGGTAAAAGTTTGTGCTGAATTGTGTCTCCGAATAAGCCTGGAAGGTAAATGAAGTGAGTTCTAAGGAACAGCCAGAAGGCAATGGGAGACAGTGTGGAGTGAGAGTGAGGGATGCCATTTCTCTCCGTGGTTCCTTCCTGTCTGATTTCACAGCCAGCAATCTGGTCCAGGCCCTAATTAGCCACATGCCCATAGGTTGCTGCTGGTCCCCTAACGATCCCTCTCTTCAGGACCTTTCTGTCCGATGTCCTTCCTCAAACACTCCCCTCACCATGTTGCCCTCCTGAGCAGGCATTTATTTAAAAGTCCCTGTTGCCTGGTGTTATTCATCTCAACCTTTTTTTTTTTTTTTTTTGAAAGCAGGATTTATTGAGGAAACAGAAAAGCTCCCACAGTGAGAGGGGACCGGAGAGGGTTGCCCCATCTCAACTCTTTTATGTATGTATTTTGATTATATATATTTAAGGTGAATGGCATGATATTTTGATATATGTACCTAGTAAATTTATATACAAGGGGTGCCCTAAAAAGTATACACATTTTAAGTATGACATTCATGCATAAGATGGCATTAGTCAAATGATTTCGAGCGTCACCATGACGCAGGCAGGACAGTCAAAGAAAATGGCAGAAGCACGATTGAATGAACATCATACTACTCATGGCTACTGTAATTCAATTCCACTTCGAAAAGTAATACATAGAAAACATCTCTTAAAATGTGGGTACTTTTTTTGACACCCCCTGTATATATCACTGCATTTAATTGACTGCAGTTAAGCAAATTGCCATATCCACTACCTTGTATAATTATCTTTTTGTGTATGGTAGGCATACCTGAATTTTGCTGATGTCTTGGCATGTTTTCAACATACAATATTATTAACTATAGTCTTCATGCTGTACAGTGGATCTCTGGACTTACGGATCCTACCTAGCTATAAGTTTGTACACTTCAATTGTCATCTCTCCATTTCTTCCCTTTCCCTATGCCTGGTAACCACCATTTTACTCTGTTTCCATGTGTTCAACTTTTTTTTTTTTTTTTAGATTCCACATATGATGCTGTATTTTTTTTTTCTGTGTCTAGTTTATTTCATTGAACATAATGTCTCCAGGTTCATCCACGTTGTCACAAATGGCAAGACCACCTTCTTTTTTAAGGCCGAGTAATACTTCATTGTGTCCACAAGAATCGTACCACCATTCCTTCATCCGTTCATCCATTGATGGACACTCAGGTTCTTCCCATAGCTTGGCTGTTGTGAATAATGCTGCAGTGAACATGGAAGCATAGGTTTCGCACGATGAGGTGCTGATTTCATTTCCTTTGGGTATGTACCCAGCAGAGAAATTGCTGGATCATATGGAAGCTCTATTTTTAAGTTTTTAAGGAACCTCCATACTGTTTTCCATAATGGCTGTACAAATTTACATTCTCTCAGCAGTATACAAGGATTCCCTTTTTGCCATCCTCGCCAACACATGCTATCTCTAGTCTTTTTGAAAATAGGCCTAACAGGCGCGTGGTAATATCTCCTTGTGGTTTTGGTTTGTTCATCTCAACTCTTTAGCCCAAGGTTTGAGGCCCTTCATCCAGGAAGCATGGTATAAAAACAGGAGACGGAGATTTAGTCTTGGCCTTTGTAGCTTTAAAGCTGTGTAATTTATTAGCAAGTTTTTAAACTTCCCTTGCCTTCATTTTCCCAATCTATAAAAGGACTTGGGACTGAGATTTCCCACTCTAAACGACCTCCTGGAAGTGCCAATCCAACATGGTTCTCTAAGTCTCACATTTCCCAGGAGTGCCCAGATTCGAATATGCTGGCCCATTTTCCTGTCAGCACCCATTGCAAACTTGGCAGGCCATGGGTCCCAAGTTTGGGATTGAAAAATGTGGTCCAGGGGCAACCCCTTCTGGTCCCCTTCCATGGTGGGAGCATTTCTGTCCTCTCTATAAACCCTGCTTTCTCAAAATAAATAAATAAATATAAATGAAAATGTGGTCCCCATAGCATTCCAAGGCATCTTCTGTTATCCTCTAAGAATTTCACAGACAAGTCAGTGGCCTTAAAGGCTCTGAATGAACCTAGGTCTCAAGATCCCTGCCTCTGCAATGATTTCCTGATTCCGTGGTTCTCAAACTTTAGGTGCCTTGGAATCACATGAAGTCTCGTTCAAATGCCCATTGCTGACCCCTCTCCAAGGAGTCAGTATGATGCAGTATGTCCATCCCATCTTCTCTGGCCCTAAACCATTGCCCTGAAGGAAAGCAACTCCTGGTTCCTACATCACCCCATGGCTGTCAACTCCTAGGTTAAAGTTCATTTTCTCTAGAAGCGTTCTTTGACTGGCTACACCTAACAACGGCTACTCATTCCGTGGTGCTCACTTCAAAAGCCACATAATTGGCCTTAGTGGCCTTTGACAATCTACAAATTTATTTTAAAATCCCAACCATTTCCCCAAAAGTTCTGTTTTAAAACATAATTTCATCATATGTGTGTACTGTATTCTAAGCTTTTTTTTTCATTCTACATTATGATCTGGATACTTTCTTTCATTGCCCCTAGTCTTTTGACTGCTGGGTACTCTATGAACTCTTCTGCTAATGTTGGACACGTAAATGTTCTGTCTTTCATTATTATGAATACCCCAGGGCATGCAGCTTTTTTAATTTCCTGAATTGTTTTCCTAGTCGAGACTCCGATGTGGCGTTGCGTGAGACTTAACTTTCTTACTTTTGACGGCATGTTGTAGCTTAGCAATCCTTGCCCATGTCTCTAGCTGACTCTGAAGCCCCCCAGTGGCAGTGGTCACAGGCCTCAGGCTCCCCTACCACCCCCCACATTCCGCAGATGGCCCTGTCTAAGATACTGCATAGCTTGGCCTCAAGATCCCCGCCTCTGCAATGATTTCCTGATTCCGTGGTTCTCAAACTTTAGGTGACTTGGAATCACATGAAGTCTCGTTCAAATGCCCATTGCTGACCCCTGTCCAAGGTTTCTGATGCAGTATGTCTGGGAGAGAGCCAGGAAGTGTACGTTTTAACCAGTTCTAGGGTGGTGCCCATGCTGGGACCACGCTTGGTGAATTACTGCTCTCTTTCCTCCGATCTCAGCGGAAACAATTTAACTTCTCTAACTTTTATCTACCCTGTTACCTTTCTCAGAATGTCCTGCCCATCTTCCCTGGGACCGAGCCACCTCTCCTGTTTCCTTTTAGTGACTTCAGTATCTGCGCCATGGAAACATCTACCTTCTTACCAGTGCTATCTCCATGAACCTTTCTCTTTCCAGCATTACCCGGTTCTAACTACCAACCCAAATATCTTTCCTCCTGCTGCAAATTTCCTTGAACTTGTGGTCTTCATCTGCTGCTTCGACTTATTATCCATGTATTACCTTTTTAATTACCTGCCATTTCCCAAGCTACTCTACTGAAGCTATCTAAAAGGTTAAAAATTATCCCTTTTCCCAAATCCAATGGCCTTTTAAAATTAGATAATAATAGCAGTCAATATTCATTGACTTCCAATTGTATTACAGACATTGTGCTACATGGAAAAAGAAGTACCTCATACAGAGATTATCATCCTTATGGCAACATTAGATGGTAGGTATTATTTTACAGATGAAAAATCAGGCACAGAAAAGTTAAATAATTTGTCCAACAGTGCAGGTAAAAGAACCAGGATCGGACCCGACTCTGATTCCACAGTCTGTGTATTTAAATACTATTCCAGAATAAGCATCAGAATTTCTGAGCACCTATTAAGCTGTCAATTACAGGCTCCAATGCCAGAGGTTCTGAACCATGGGTGGTCAGGGCCTAGGAATCTGCATTCTTTATTATTATTATTACTATTATTATTATTATTGAGTCAGTCTCATTCTGTCTCCCAGGCTGGAGTGCAGTGGCACAATCACAGCTCACTGCAGCATCGACCTCCTGGGCTCAGGCAATCCTTCTGCCTCAGCCTCTGGAGTAGCTGGGACTATAGGCATGCACTGCCATGCCTGGCTAATTTTTTGATTTTTTTTGTAGAGACGAGATCTCGCTATATTGCTCAGGCTGATCTTGAACTTCTGGGCTTAAGCGATCCTCCTGTCTTGGCCTCCCCAAGTGTGGGGATTACAGGCCTGAGCCACCGTGCCCAGCTGGGGGAATCTGAATTCTTAATAGTCCCCCTGATAGTTCTGGTGTGCGTGTTCCCAGAACCACATGCATTTTGAGAAACAGTCACTCTGGATTGACAAAACTGGCGACTTCCTCTCTTCAAACACTTCCCTTGGTTGCTATGATACGACACTTTTTTCTTTGGTTCTGTGGGTTCTCCGATTCTGTCCTCCATCTCATTCTCCCTCTCCTGCCCACGTCACTGCCCCAGACTCTGGCACTGCCTGCTTGTCCCTCTGCTGTCTGTTCCCAGAAGCCCATCCACTCGCCATGCTCCAGCTAGGGCAGATGGTTCCCAACCTTGCCCTAGCAGTGCCAACCTCCCAGCGGGAGCCACAGAGCAGCATGAAACGATTCTGGAACAGGGAAGAGCGACAGCCCAGGTCCCGGACAAAATCGTGAGGCAGGTGACATTGATCCCCCGTCCCCTCGCCCCCCTGCGCCCTTGGTCTTTTCTCTTGCCCGTAAGATCTTTCTGTGCTTTGCAGTTTTCTAATCAAATCAGCTCAGCAAAAGAGCTGACTGATCATTTTACACCGGTGCACTAATGTGTTTGTCTCCCAGTTATTTGCATTTTTAAAGCCTTTCTCTCTCTTTGTGGGTTTCCCTATTGTTCACGTGTTGAAGACATTTCAGGCTTCACTTAGGAGAGAGGGGGAATTTAGAGGGAAAGCAGCAAAAGAGGAAGGAGGAAGGCCGGTGACCTTGGAAGGGGACCATCTCTTCCCCTGGAAGTTCGGAGCCAGAAGCAGCCACTAACACTGCCAGGAGGGGAGGGCTTGGCCCTTCTTGTCTCCTGCACACCCCAGTGCCCTGAGCAGGGAAAAGTAATTGAGCTGATGCAGACTTGTCTCTAGAGGAACAGAGGGTGAGGACAAACTGTCGAGCTGGCATCTCTGCTGGCCTCTGGCTCCCCCCACACTAGCCGTGGCTGACTCGTCTTCATCTTTGAGTCTCAGCTTCTCTTCCAAGCAGCTGGTCCTGACCACCATGTCTACAGAGGCCCTCCTTGATGATTCTCTGTGTTGGCAGCTGTTTTCATGTTCATGATCACAGTTTGTAATGATTCTGTGTGTTTGTATATTGTTAGAGGTAGGGGCTTGCACTATCATCCAAGCTAGAGTGCATTGTCGCATTCTTGGCTTACTGCAGCCTATACTTCCTGGGCTCAAGCAATTCTCCCACCTCGGCCTCCTGAGTAGCTGGAAGTAAAGACGCGTGCAGCCTCACTGAGCTCATTTTAAAAATTTTTTGTAAAGAAGATGCCGTGCTATGTGGCCCAGAGTGGTCTCCAACTCCTGGCCTCAAGTTATCCTCCTGTTTCAGTCTCCCAAAATGCTGGGATTACAGGCATGAGCCACCTCATCTGGCCTATTTTGTTTATGTACTTTTTTTTGGGGGGTCTCACTCTGTCCCCCAGGCTGAAGTGCAGTGGCACACTCACAGCCACCCCAGTGTTGACCTGCTGGGCTCAGGCAGTCCTTCCTCCTCAG
>CAUYQG010151022.1:0-25036 GCA_963574415.1 Tarsius wallacei | reverse complement strand
TTAAGTATGCTGAAACTGTGTGCTGTGGCCTCTCCCCTAAAACTTAGTAATTCTTGGAAACCCTGGAAAGAATGCCCTACTTGGAAGCCCCAAGTGGCTATGTTAGATAAGTTAACCAGCTTTTTCTGCTTCTGTAACCCCCGCTGGCAGTGTGTGAGTGTTGTGCGATAAGCCCCTTTCAAATTCTAGCGGGCTTTTCTCTGTTTGAATTGTGGTGGGCAAGCCTCTGGCAGACTTTGTGTTGTTCGAATTTGAATTATAATGGCCTTGTGAATTAGGCACACTTTTGCATATTTAAGAAAGGCCCCTGCTGCAATGTAGCACCCTCACCTAGTGACTTGTAAGTCTGGTGAGAGCCCCGGCCAGCCGAACCTGGTTAATAAATCTCTCCCTTGATAAATTGTGTGTCGGCCGTGAGTCAAACGCTCGGACCCCACATCAATCCCGCACCTTGGGAGGCTGAGGTGAGTGGATTGCCTGAGCCCGCAGGTTCGAGAACCACCTAAGCAACTTGGTGAGACCTCATCTCTACAATAAATCAAAAAATTAGCCAGGTGTGGTAGCACGCGCCTGTAGTTCCAGCTACTTGGAAGACTGAGGCGGAAGGATCGCTGGAGCCCAGCAGGTCGAGGCTGCAGTGGCCAGGCGGCCACTGCACTCCAGTCTGGACAACGGAGTGAGACTCCAATTCAAAAAAAAAAGAAACAACGCTTCTCTTGGTGGGAGGCTAGGTTACTTGCTACTGATCCTAGGGAGGTAAGAATCAGGTTAGGGGTGACAAAGGAAGGAAACAGTCTTGACTCCCCCTAGAGACTAATAGGGCTTCACTTTATTCCCTTATGTTATATAAATATACTCTGGACAAAATAGAGTAGTGTCTACCAAATGCAATATTCAGGTCATCCAAGACTTTTGTAAATTTCCATTGAACAAAACTTAATAATTACTTATATACCCTTGATGTGTGGATCCTAAATATTAACAATATTTCAGACTTTGACAGAACTCCTGGCCCTGATAGGATCATTCTTTGTATATCTGACACTTTCAATAATTTTCTTTCTAAATGCTACCAACTTGCCTGCCTGACCACCTGAAGACCCCGTTCCTTCACTCTCCAACTCAAGAATCTATTTCTCAATTTTTAGAGAACAGGCATTTGAGCAGCCCACATTTTCTAGTAAGAAAGCTTTCTAATTTTTTTTAAACAACAAAAGAACGATTTACAAGGGACCAATTTAGCAACACTCATTTTCAAAGTCATTTTCTTTTTATGGGCTGTAAATAAATTTGCAAAATCATGTAACTTCATGGTAATAACATGACCTGGAAATTACAAGGTAATTAAACTCAAAGCATCTAAGTATAGTACTCCAAGAATAATTTACTTCTCAGTGCCAGAAGTCAAGATTTTTTGCTGCTAAGCACTAATGCAAATGAGTTAGCGCTGAGAGTTTCAAGATGCCATACTCCAGAAATTATGGGGGACTTCCTCATTAGTTACTGGAGGTAATTGATGACTGCATAGACTGGAGGCAGTGTTGTTGTAAGAATGTTTGGAGATGACGTGTTATAAAAGTTTATCTTGATTTTAAAGCAAGTTCTGCATTCCTGGCGGCAGGTTAATATAGGAATCTAAGTGGCCTATATAAGTAACTATTGCCCTAAAAGACAGATTTCAATCAAACCTGGATGCATTCAAAGGTTTGAAGATGGAGGTGATAATATGATGGTATAGCTTGAGTTTTAGGAGTACTACAGGAAAGGCCTGGAAGAAATTTTTTCCAAGGTAAAAATGGAAATTATTCATATCACAGTTTGGACTGTCCAATCCCAGTGGGGAAGAATCCAAAGCCAAGTATTTCCTCTAAACCCAGAGGCCAACCGCCTGTCCCAAAGGCAGCCAGTCAAGAGAATTATGGTGGCCACTTTCATACAGACTCTGTTATCTTGGACTGTCCTTATCTACCTCGCCAGATGGCTGCAGTGGTCTCTCTTTCTGCTGAAAAGAAAGAGAATACTTAAGGTCACCAAAGAATTATCTGCCTGGGTCAAAAAAATAAAGAGACATACTCTTTTCCAGCCTATTAAAGATTTGGTGTTTTCCACGATGTATCATGGCTTAGTTGTTGAAGTGGCTGCAAATATCCTCAGGAAGAGAGTCAATGTTACTGCCTCTTTGGGGTCTCAGGATGGCTGTACCCTCAATCTAAGTTTACTTCTCTTTTAAAGGTGGTCTTCTCATAAAACTTTCTTCTTCTAAGCTCTGGTAACCTTTTTGCCTCTTACCTCTTGAGGCTTAAGGATAGTAACCGTTTTACTCTTACTCACCCTAGAGAACTGCACGATTCCTTGAGTTTCCCCTAAATCGGTCCACGTCTTTTAAATATCCCTTTGATTTAACCCTCCCTGGATTATCCTAATTTGAATAAACCATCTGTTTCCTGTTGGGACACTGACTGATATTCTTACTAAAGTTTTGGGGAATATTTTAGTTAAATACTTGTCATTGATAGTTATTTTAATTGTTAAGAGCATGTGGTCTGTGGAATACTAATTCTTTGTGATTTCTGAAAGTTTTATTTTTTATGATGTATAACCTAGAATGTGGTCCATTTTAAAAAATGCATGAATGTTTAAAAAGAAGGATATTCTTTATGTGAGATGCAGGATTCTACACAAATTCATTATATTATATATTTTTTTAAATGAGAGACACCTACATTCCTAAGAGAGATCTTTGAAAATATTCAAATTTGAAGCACTCCCAGGACATAAAAATTCTCCCATAAAATATACTAATGTGTGATTGAAAAATGTAAGTCAACCTTCCAGGTCCTTGAAGAAAGAGATTATAAACTCTGATTAGTAGAAAATTAGGCCAGTGGACAGGTGGATGTTTCACTGGGGGAAGATTCTCAGAACTCCAGGCTTTAGGAAAATCACACGTAGCCACATGCCATAGGTGTTTGGTGTGCTCATGAGTAATCAGACATGTGTGTCCAATCCATGAATACTAAGTGACCTGTGTTATGTAAATCTAGCTGCCCATGCCACTGGCCTAGGCACACACCAGTTGTGATATGGGCACAGTCGCAGCTGTCTGACTAGATAGCACTGGTGTGAATGTGCTTGTGTGGAGTGTGGAGTTAATGAGTGTTTGGTATGTGGAATTAAAGGTGCATTTAGCTATGGCTGCAGTAGGCCTATGAGGTCAGAACAAATGTGTTATAAAACAGAGGAATCACAAAAAAGGTAACAACTCCCAGATATCTACATCTAGTTCTTGAGGTCCTCACGTTTGAAGGCTGTTTCTTTAAGGCTAGGGTCTAATTAAAGAATCAAAGTAGATTAAACATTTAATTCTTTTCAAATCTTTTAGATACTTTTAATCATTTGTCTGCTGGATTTACTAGTGACTAAAAGAGATGTGATAAAAATGTCTCATTATGATGGTGTTTCTCAATATCTGACTAGAACTTCTTCTTTTCATCAATATAACTTATTTGTCATATATCCCATTTCCCCATCTTGGTTTTCCAAGGTGACAGTTATCCTTGCAGTTAATTTACCCTAAATCATTATTGATTTAAAATGAATTAATAGGTTGCTTGAATCCATGAGCTATATCTAGAAAGCACCTCTACTTACACATTGGTTTAGGTCTGAAAGATTCTATTTGTAAGTGTAAGAGACCACTAATGCATTTTGTGGCCATATTTAATGTTCTTTTGGTGTGGTGTATATCTTTGATCATATTTATAGCAGTTTGCATCAATGAGAGTTCCAGTGTTGAGAGTGTGTAATTATAAGATAATCTTTAATAACTAATTACATATCTGTTTCACCATGAGGAAGGGATGAAAGGCATGTTGGGAGTTCTGGCAGACACGTGCAATTCAGATCTCCTTTTGAAGAAAAATGTCCTTGCTCAGCTGCAAGATGTGTCGTTAGCTGATAGCTTCCAGCTGTTATTTCCTTCCAGTCAACTCTAGCTTTTGAGCCAAGGTCATGCTCTTTCTAGGGTAGCACTGGCCAATAACTGAGCAGCGTGGCGATACAAGGGCTTAACCTTTTCTGCCCAGTGTGGAACTCTTCCAAAGGGCAATCTGTGCTCTAGTGGCTACTGGGCCACCAGATCTGTGTACGGTCTTTGGGTTCTCACTACTCAATTCTGCTTCCTCCCTTTTTCTTTCACAAATGTTACTTTATAATAAACCTTTTGCACTCCTAACTCAGTTTGAGCAGTTACTTTCCAGAGGACTCAACTGACACCAGAGTTAACCAAAAATGTTCGTTCCAATTTCTTACTTGCTCTCTATCTGTAATCCTTCTATAAGATCAAAGATTGTGTTTCAATATTGGAATCCATTTCTATTTCAACCTGTGAAATAACGTGCCCAACAGATTAATCAATAGGGTCAATAAATCGTTATTTTATAGTACGCCTACCCTTACTCAGTCTCATGGTATTCTGCCTGAGTAAACTCAATAGCATTGAGGCACAAGTATATTACAGATGCCATAGGTACCGGCAGGAAATGGTTCATTGATTCCATTCAGATGTGTCACTCTGCATCCATATAAGGAGAGACTATGCAGGGTGTAGCAGGTTTTTAATCAGTTTTGATTCCAAATGACAAGGGCTCATTTTGAGAGTTTAGACTCCATCTATACCTTAATTGTTCCTAAAATGGTTCTGAATATGAGAGGAAGATTAGTAAACTGTGCTTGGGTAGGGAGTAGCAGAGTACAGCAAAGTGAATTCTAGAACAAGAGACACCTGGATTGCTAAGAAAGTTGAAGGAATAAATAAGGATAACAACAGCAAAATATGTCCTTAAGTTACCTGCATCCTTCAGAGGCTTGACATCTTGAGGCCAAAATGCATATAAGGAGGTTCTCCCCATCTATTTCATATGAACTTACAAACTTTTGGAATTCTGGTCTCACTCCAAAAGTAATATCCTAACATAATTGTGAATAAACAATGAATCTGCCAGGAGGTACATGTTATGAGATAGAGTTGAATGATAGAGTACTGATGGCTTGGTGGGTCATATCCAATGTGTTTTATGTGGCCTCAGGAGGTTTCAAAAATGTGGTTCAAATATGTTGTTCACTGCAACCTTTGGTAATGCCCAACAAAGCTGACCAGATTCATACCTTTACGTTATTTTAATATCCGTGTTAAGCTGGTAACAGTTGGGCTGTGATTCCTCCCTGATTGGGAGGAAGGAGTATGTGTGTGTATGTTGGGGTGAAGTGACAGTAAATTGGTATCAGTGACAGCAAATGGGGGATTCAGTAAGCAAAAGAATTCATTTACCATGAGGTGTCTATGAAGGGGATCAAAGACTCTGAGTGATTTGGAACCAGTCTCCTCCCTCTCTCCGTATGTCCTGGAGGTAATTCCAGAAGCCCAGGTAGAGAAGTGCCTGGGAAGAGTCATGGGTCATCTTGCTGTCATTAATTACTTGCAGACTACAGGCTCCCTAGAGCTCCCTCAGTCCTGCCCTAGTGTGATCTGTAGTGTCTCATAGCAACAAGATGTGTGAAGGCTCAGCTCCTCCTTGGACATCTTTCTTCTCCAAATGTCAGCCTCAGAGAATCATCCTGGGGAGGGAATAAAATATGTCTCCTACAGTTCCATTTTTAAAAAACATCCTTTATACACGCATTTTTTAAAAGAGGCTTGCAATTCTTACAACCCTTTTACTCTGGAAAACCCACTTCGTGTGGTGAATAGTATGTAAAATGGAGATCATATATGAATGGAGTTAGTATATACTTTTGTCATTTCTCCTACACTTAGAGGATTGTTTCGCAGGCTCTCAAATGGTATGGCATTGCTATGTATTTGCCAAAACTTAGATGTAAGCATTTGCAAAAATGTGTTCCATGGAACACTAGTCCTTTAAAACGCTCAGAAAGAAGCAAGTCAGATTCAATCTGTTTTGGGGTTTTGCTGCACACCGTGCCTCATTTGTAGAGACTCACAGTGCATGTGAAAGGGTCTTAGGAAGCTTATTTAACTTTGTTGTGTTCAGTGTTTCCTAAACTTACTTACTGATGGGATCATTTTTGGTGTGTGAGTCCCTTTTAGTAATATCCCTAATTCTTAAGATAGCCATGTGTTGAGGACATACAATATAGCAATAAAAGCCTGTGCACTTAACACGGGTTTGAATCCGAGCTATCCCATTCACTGACTGTGTGACCTGGGACAAGTTTATTATCCTTTCTGTGCCTCATCAGAAAAATGAAGATAATAGCAATAATACTGCATTAGTGTTACTGTGAGTTTCAAATCAATTCATATATTTAAAGTGTTTTGTAGAATGCCTGTCTCATAGTAAGCTTTCCAAAATGTTTCCTATGTATTGTGGCTTTCTGTGTTCATCTTCAGAAAACAACTTTGGCCTAACAATAACAATAAATAAGACATGAGTATAATTTTATGGTTAACAGATTTTTCTCATATATGCATACTTAATATTTGAATCAATCTTAAAAGGTGGCCTTTATTGTTGTCATGCCCATATTACAGATTAGGGGGGAAAAGGCTAAGAAATTTGGAGTGTGTTTTACACATGGACTATAAAGGAGAATGCCAGAACTCAAGCACGGATCTTTTGATATCAGATCTTCCACCATTTCTGCTGAATATATTTGGTTTTCCTGTAATTCCAAATGAAAATGTTAAAACTGTCCATTTAGAACAGCTGAAAAGGTCTGCCTTTTCCAAGATATATAGCTTAAATCACTTTAAATAAACCAGATTAAATACAGAAGTTAGAAATTCAAGGTATTAGAATGAATGAAATAAACCGGGTTCGGTGGCTCAACCTGTAATCCCAGCGCTTTGGGAGGCTGAGGTGAGTGGAGCCCACGGGTTCGAGACCCACCCGGGCAACTTGGCGAGACCTCATCTCTACAATAAATCAAACAATTCGCCGGGCGTGGTAGCGCGCACCTGTAGTTCCAGCTACTTGGAAGGCTGAGGTGGAAGGATCGCCAGAGCCCAGCAGGTCGAGGCTGCAGTGGCCAGGAGCGGCCACTGCACTTCAGTCTGGGTGACAGAGTGAGACTCCAACTCAAAAAAAAAAAAAAAAATGGATGAATGACATAAAAGAAAAGCAAATGACACAAGGACCTTCGGAGTTATAAAGCTCCTGGCTGGTATTGCCGAAGAATGAAGAGCACTTACATGGGATATAAATACAATCACCGGGTCATAAACTGAAAATCAGTACATATAATCTGACTAGGATCATTATGCCTCTCTACATTCAGGAGAAAATCCTAGTTGTAAAAATACTGAATTTCTATGACAGTTTGATAGTCATGGGGACAATAAAACTGAATATTTGAAATCTGGATTTGGGTTACAAAGAACTGACTGGCTCTTGTTTTAGCATATTTATGATCTCCTTCAGTCATGCAGAATTTAAAATTCAGAAAACTCATGCTTCAGGCACCTGAAGTTACCTAGAAAGTGCAAACTTTGGATGTGTAATTCCTTATAGTACACATTTATAGAGTGTACTATAAGTCGTTGCTATCATTGTTGACTCATCTTTGGGTCTCTGATTGACGCTGGAATAACTGTGATCTTTGGAACATTTTTAGGGGGTGGTTTCAGGGATGCCATGTCCAACTGGCCGAGATGTTTGCTTAACACTTTTTTTAAAGTTAGAAATAATAGAGAGTGGAAATAGGACTATAATTATACTTATTTCCTTTGACTATCTTTATAACCATGACATTTTCATCATAGGTTAGAGGTTTTTTTGTTTTGTTTTGTTTTGTTTTGTTTTTTTGAATTGGAGTCTCACTCTGTCGCCCAGACTGGAGTACAGTGGCCGCTCCCAGCCACCGCAGCCTCGACAAGCTGGGCTCTGGCGATCCTTCCACCTCAGCCTTCCAAGTAGCTGTAACTACAGGCACACGCTACCACACCTGGCTAATTTTTTGATTTATTGTAGAGATGAGCTCTCGCCAAGTTGTCCAGGCAGGTTCTCGAACCCGCGGGCTCAGGCAATCCACTCACCTCAGCCTCCCAAGGCCCGGGATTATAGGCTGAGCCACTGAGCCCAGCTTAGGTTAGAGTTTTTAACAAAATCAAGTAAAATTCCTGTGTGATGGTATGGACAGGAAGAGAAGGAAAAAGATTTCCTTTGACTCACATTACAGTGGTCCAATGACGTGACACCAGATTGGTCCAACTTAACAAATGAAGTCACATGACCTTTTCCTTTAAATCACTATTTCTAGATTTTAGTGCTGCACCCCACCCCCAGCATTCTCCCTTCCCATCAAAAAAAAAAAAAAAAAAAAGTTTATCTTTCCTTAGGAACTACTTTTCTTCTTTTGATCAAAGAATTAGATCTATTTCTCATTTTGCTTTCCCTGCCAGGGATCTCAGAGCTAAACTTAATGCCAAATCAAAGCCATGATTACAAGTATCTGAAACCTGATGCAGTTCTCACTCCCTTTGCAGCCACGATTGCTTATATTAATTTCTATATTAATTTGGATATTTGTGTACTGATACATGTGCTTTTTTGTCTGTAGAAATAGTAAAAATGAAAGTGAAATAAAGGAGAGAAGGAAGAATAAAAAAATAAAGATTTTCAACAAGGAGCATTGAAAAATTGAAGATTTTCTCCATTATTTTAGCACTCAGTTAACTAGCACTCTCCTCCCTGAACATTTTACTTCATGACAATGTTACTACAATAATTACACTTAAAAGTAGGCATTGTAAGAAAAATGAAAATTGTGTTCAGAAGAGACAAAAGAAGATAGGAAGACTGAACCCTATCAATAACTGTGACTTTTAGGAAAGATTCAAAGGAAATAGTGACCGGCTGGGAGTGGTGGCTCAAGCCTATAATCCCAGCACTTTGAGAGGCTGAGGCTAAAGGATTGCCTGGGCCTAGGGTTTGAGACCAGCCTGCGCAACTTGGCAAGACCTAGTCTCTATAAATCAAAAAATTAGCTAGGTGTGGTGGCGCACACCTCTAGTTCCAGCTGCTTGGAAGGCTGAAACAGTAGGATCGCTTGAGCCCAGCAGGTCAAGGTTGCAGTGGTCGTGAGCATGCCACTGCACTCCAGCTTGGTGACAGAGTGAGACTCCAACTCAAAAAAAAAAAGAAAGAAAGAAAACAGTGACCAAAATTAAGGTAACCATTTTGCAGAGTGGAGCAACCCTGATACTTTCATCTATCTGAGAGTATTCAAAAAGACAAAGGTAATTGAAAAGTGAATATGGGGGGGGAGATACCTATGTTATTCAGGTTTATGCAGAAAACACTCTCCTAATCACAACTTTCTGAGATATTTCACCCGACTCTCAGGTCTTTGCATTTCTAGTCACTTTTTAAATGTTTCTTTTTCCTCCAGGGCTTCTAAAAAGAAATCCCTAGGATGCATGGTAAGACATTTCAGAGGAGAAAGAGAATCAATTTCCAAGCAATTTGGAATGGAAGCAAATTCGGTCTCATTCTTTATCTGGGAGCTTCTCCAAAATCCTCCATTCCAGCAACACCAGGGTTTGAAGGCTAGGAGACCGTGAGCAACAGAAAGAGTGAAAAGAGAAAATGAGCAACACAGCGTGTGACTCCCCTCTCCCCAGAGAACGCTAACACATCCACTCCTGATACTTCAGGCTTCTCCGAATGTCTATGGCGTTTTGATATTGGTATTTTGTTATGTTTTTTTTTTTAAATCTCAGATCACGGTTTGCAAACTTGCATCTTTCTGAAGACCAGTAACTTTTTATAAGCCTCAAACAGCTATTAAGGGTGTGTGTGGAGGCAAGTGGAATTGCTGCTGAATGCATAAAGTAAATTGATTTGCACCTACAATTTACATTTATTCTCCGGGTACGTTTGACACTAATGTTGTGACTGAACTGCCATGATGAAGATTAATTATATAAACATTTTTTGCTGAGTTTGTAAGTAGCTGAGTTGATTGTTTTACTTGATTTTCCAAGCTTGCTGCTTAATAGTATGATGGGAAACATTTCTTGGTTTTGCCCAGCACCTTCATAGATTAAGTGCTCCAGACCAGTCTTACTTAATAAACATTTGGGGCAAAGTTTTTGCTAGCTACAGTGTTCCAGCTTACCTGATTGCAAAGGAAGAAGTAGAAGACCACTCAGTTCTCAGAATTTTGAGACATTTCAATTTTGGCAGGATTCCCCAGGATAAAATAAGAATTGTACTTCTGGTGTGGATATAAATTGTGCTGCACACAGAAGAAATAACTATTTGTTCTGTTTTTCCTCACATAACCAATATTGGCCTAGATTCCCCAAACACTTTGTGCTAGAGAAATTTAGACTCTAAGAGGCTCTGTTTTCTCCTTTGTAAAATGGGGATAATCTTAGTATCTGTCTTACTGTGCTTGAAAGACTACTTGCTTCAGCACTGCTGAGGTGCATGCAAAAAACGCAATATAGGGGCTCAACTTAAGTCACAAAAAATCAGAATCACTGGGATAAAACCTGGTATATCCAGTTATGGTTTAGGGAGGGAGGACCCCCTACTCTCCATTGTAACTATACAGAAATGCTGGGGGTCTTATATAGTCCCAACAATACTAACTGGAAAGGCATCTGGTTGTCAGCACATCATGGTCATTGCTGTATGATTCATTGTCCAAGTCCATGTGTACACCCCGAGAGAAAAGCTTAGGTACTTCCGCAACAGAATTAGGGTGAGGACTCCTTGACAAGGTTCCAAAATCCCTAGAATCTGATGTTTTAGGCCTTTGACATCCATTGCTACTTTCCCTGAAGTCTTATTCTAAGGAGTGGGGGTGACTTTGCAGGCTCTCTCAAACCTGTCATTGCTATCCTGTTCAAGCCAGATGACTACCAGCACCAGACTATCTCCTTGAGCATCTACTCTCAAATAAAGCTGGTGTTTCTAGGTTGGCCAGCAATGGTTGTTTCCATTCCCAAAACACAAATTCGGAGTTTCCACCCATTGGCCCAAAGGAGCAAAGGGTAGGTACATTTATGGAACTTGAAGATAAGGAGCCTGGGTGAAAAGGGATGCTTTGTGTCCATTTTATTAAGGGATGCTGTTTGAAGGAAATCATTTCTCTGATTGCACACTGGAAGCCAGAAAAGTCAAGGGAGCCCATTGACGTGGCCCATGCTGGCTAACTCAGGGCAAGGAGAAGAGGAGAAAATAATGGAGAAAGGGCAACAAAAGGCATTCATAGGTTTTTTTTATAACATTAGTTGACATATCTTGGTTACTAATCATGGTCATTAAATAATGACAGGCACCATTCTGGGCATCTTATGTACACTATCTAACATAACCCTCATAACAGAGCTTGGGGTAGACATGATTATTTTAGGAATGAGAAAATGGAGGTACAGTGAGGTTAAAGAATCCAAGTCTTTTGGTTTTCAAAGGTCATTTCATAATCAGGACACTAATTTTATCTATGGAATTGACAGACCAAAAAGTCATATTGGCACTTGAGTTTATCAGTAGGTAATGTGGCTGATCTCTGGGTCTGGACTCACAACTGGTTGAGGGATTTTTTGTTGTTGAAGTTAGCTTTCACTGAGGTTGCTCAAATCTAGCAGCTGCAATGCTCTGCTTTCTTTAGCTCTTATTTATTTTATTTATATATTTGCTTCTTAACTTGTAAATTGTTTTTCAGAGTATAACATTCATGCAGCAAAGCATTCAAATTTGAGTGTGCATTCTGATGAGTTGCCACAAAATAAATCCACTATGTAACCAGCACCAAGAAACAGAACATCTCCAACCCTATATGGCACCTGTATCCCCCTTTAGTACCACCTTGATTTCTTTTTTATTGATTGATTGATTATAGAGACAAGGTATCACTACATTGTCCAGGCTTGATCTTGAACTCCTGGCCTCAAGTGACCCTCTTGCCTTGAATGGGATCACAGGCGTGAACTACCACACTTGGCCCTACCATCATGATTTCTAATTACATCACAATTGTCTTTATTCCTTGTTGGGACTTAACAATGGAATAAACAATAGTCATCTTATACTTAATTAAGATTTATTCATGATTTATTGTATTATTGTACTAGATTAAGGGTTGACAAACAATAAACCAAACAGCCCACTACCTACTTTTGTAAATAAATTTTTATTGGAACACAGCCATGCCCATGTGTTTACGTATTATCTGTAGCTGCCTTCACCCTGCAACGGCAGAGTTGCATAGTCCCAAAAGAGACACAAAAACATTTACTATCTGGTCCTTTAAGGAAAAGTTTACCACCCTCTGTGCTGGTTAACTTTTCACAGAGTGGTGAAAACTAACTCAGTCTGTACTCAAGATGTTTATGGTCTGACGGGGGAGATTAATACTAAACAAGGAGCTATGCAAATAACACAGTGAGAAAAGCCCAGAAAGAAAAGCCCAGAGTAGACACATGGGAAACTAAGGAGGACCCTAGAGGCCACCCTCTGTGTGCCTTCACATTTTTCAGCAAGTCCCTTACCTTGGTAGAACACAGGTTTTGTTTTATCTGGACAGGAACAGTGTGGATTCTCTGGAAGTGTAATAGAATGTATGCAGGAGCAGCCTGGTAAGAAACATTCTCCAACACTCTAGCATCCCAGAAAACCACATCTGAGGCACTGGGCAGAGTTTCCCCCCACGTTATTGCCTGTGTCTGCTTAATAACGGGATGTCACCTCAACTGTTCACCTTTAAGCCAGAGGCCGAAACTTGCTTCCTGTCTTTCATTACCCAATGACCTCTCCTACCAGCAGCCTGTGGCTGTGAATTCTTTATCCCTGTGAACTTGGCTGCCACAAGTGATTCTGATGGAAGATGAAATGAAGCCCTGGGCTGGGCCAGCAGGTGCAAGCTTCAAGGGAGTATGCTAGGCTTACATTTACTATTGTTGGGAAAGGTTTTATTTCATTTTCGCTGCTAAGGAGTTTGCAAAGAGCACACATTTGGGCTTGTCTGTGAAAGAGGAAACATGCACTGTCTTTCCATCCTCGCCTGGTCCAGAGCTGTGTGAGAACAGAAGACCAGGTGGGGCAAGAAGGAGGGGAAGCAGCGGGGATAGAGATGTTGCCACAAAGAGCTCCGGCCTCCAGGCCTGCCAGGGGCTAACTCTTGGGTTTTGCCTGTGATTTGTTGGAATGTTTTTAGTTCTTTCCTTTTAGCTATTTTATTGAGAAGAAAAGTATCCTCAGTGGGCAGGCATTTCAGTCCCTTTAAGTTGGGTTTGTAGGGTTGAGAGGGTCATCTTTAGTTATTGGAACAGATATCCTCAAACCCTTCCTAATCACAGCCTAGTGACTCTTGGAACTTTGCGTGTTCCTAGCAGATCTGCAACAGCAGAACATGACTTTTCCTTCCTGAGCTGCCTGCAAAAAGAAAAAAACTTGGATATGATGATTTTGTCGCTCTCTGAACAAGCAGTCTCAGAAAGACTGAGAACACAGACAAGAGAGGCAGAAATAATGCTTGCTTTCCCAAATTAGGAATCCCTTAAACCAGAATGACAATACCTCCAGGCAAATTTTTGTGCACATAACTTGAGCTCAGGTAGACATCAATAATCAATCACTGTCCCCCTTTTTAAACTTATGCATGCCTCAGAATCATTCTTAACACTATATTTCTGGTAGCTACTATTAAATTTCAACAGCAAATTTGAACAGATTTATCACTTTTGATTTAAGTGATCACTTTTGAGTAGATAGTATATTATAAATAGTAATAATATAATAGCCAACATGAATTGAACATTTATTATGTGCTAGATATTGTTCTAAGTGTTTAACATGGAATAACTCATTTAATGTAAAACACATAATTACAGACTTTTTTGGGATTATTGTGGCCTCACCAGTGCCTAGAAGAATTCATGATATGTTGTGGATGCTTACAAGCACTTATCTAAATGAATTCTAAGAACAACTGTTATAGTCCCATGTTCTGAATTAGGAAACTGAGGCCCAAAGAGCTTAAGTAATTCTCCTAAGCTAGTAGGGGCTGGAGCCATGATTTGATACTACTTTAGTATTTTGCTTATACTTTTAACAACATTACTGCTTCTCATAGTAACTGTTTGATACTTCTGTTCTTATTTCTTAATGTCCAGTATGATGGTTATTCAGTCTCCTGGCTTTTCTGTATTAGACTTGCATCCATCCTTTTTGATATTCTAGAGAGCTATCACCTCTGAAGCAAAAAAGGGAAGAGCAGGAGTTAAAATTCAAGTGCCTATGGGGTTTATTCAGAAACATAAATGAGGGAGGTAGGCCAGGTGGGCAGCCTAGGGAGGCGGTGAGAACATACCCTGTGGGAAGCTGCTCTGAGCTCCAGCAGTGGCAGCTGAGGGGAATGCAAACAAATATTGCCAGGTCGCCCTGTTTTTCAAGCAAAGTAGGACATGTAGATTTTGATATGAAAATATCAAATGGAAATATCTGTATGAAATATCTCATATATAAAATGTGAACAAGCAAGGCAATTTACAAAACAAAAACAAAACATTGCAAGTCCAATAAATCATCTCTGCGGATTCAATCTAGTCCACCAATCTGTAGTTAGCAACCTATGGGGGAAAGTGAAGAAAGTGAAACAGAAGAAGTGGCTTTGGGTAACTGAGTCTGCAGTTCTGGTTAAAAAAATAATAATAATAATCTGATGGGAGACAGGTTGTAACTATTTGTTGACATCTTAGAGTAGGGTTTCTGGAAAATAGAACTACAGTAATGGTAGTGTCTCAGTGCTTTTGTATAGTGCTTCATATTTTTCAACTCACTCCTATAGGTGCATTTGAATCTTCCTGCAAATCATTTTGATGGTTCAATTACTTGGTCAATATTAAGCAGTAGGATTCAGGAACAGACTGTGATCTCCCAGTTCTCAACCTTCTTTTTTGTTTTGCTTTGTTTTGGTTTTTTAGCTGTACAAACCCTAACCAGTAATAACTGACCATCAATATTGTAATTATTATAGGCCTGTGCTTTTTCATACAGATATTTCCATATAATCAAGAGGTAAAATACTAGGATAAGAGACAGAGCTCATGCCCAATTACTGATAAATGTTCAGATTGTAGAGAAACAGGACAATCATTTGAGGATACATGTCTAATTGCTAAAGCTTGTTGTTCTTGGCAGATCGAGGTTGTTGATTTCCGTTTGGTCCTCCCCAAGTCATCTCTAATTACAAAAATACGCACCTAGCAAAGGCTGAATAAATAATATAATTGAGGCCTAATCATTGTGTACATTCCTAAACACTCATCTAATGACTAGTAGTTTTGGAGTTTAGTACTCCAAATGCAGCCTAATGCCAGCCAGAGCTGAAATGTGGCATGTTTTGCATGCTTCACGGAAACTATTTTAAATTAAGTGGGTTTGAAAAATCATTACATGGAGGGAGATTTTTCTGATCATGATCTGTCTGGGCTTCTTCAATGTCAATTCTGTGCAGGAAGGGCTCTTGGCATTTGACGTCTTTCTGCCAGGTTGTGTATCTGACAGCTGTTCTGGGTGTCTTTTCCCAGCCATTGGCCTGGCTACTGTCATAAAGCCAATTAGAGTTGCAGGCAATTAATGTTATTTTCCTCAAGTGCTCCTGGAAATGCTTATATCATGTAGTACTTCAGCATGAAATCTGTGACCTTTGGAAATACTTGCAAATAAGCTTGGCTATGCATGTACTGTGTGCCATTTCAGTTCGAAGAATATGAAAACAAATTGTAATTTCTAGGTGCAGAGATGTCCACAGAGCTCTTGATATCTTAGGATTCTTAGAAACGAAGATATGTGTCCACATGAAAACCCAAATAAACCATAAAAATATGGTAGGTATACTGAACAGCAATGCATTTGCATATGTTCAGCAAATTATTTAATAAAATCTATGAATTGAAACATTCAGAATGGATCTCCATAACTAGTAGTTTGTACTTATTTTACCACATGTTACGAAGGATATTAACAAACTGGAAATAAAAAGAGAAACCCTGACATTTCAGGAAGGGTTGGAGAGAATGGGGTTGTTTAATCTAGAAAGAGAAGACTTTGGGGTAAGGATAGGGAATTATCTTCCAATAGGTAAAATGAACTCTCCACGAGAAAGTTTGTTTCCCTGGGATTCCTTGTAACCCTTGGTTGAGAAGAGCACCTAGAGAATTGTAGATGCTTAATGAGAATTTATTGAGGCCGGGCTCAGTGGCTCAGCCTGTAATCCCGCACTTTGGGAGGCCGAGGTGAGTGGATTGCCTGAACCCACGGGTTCAAGACCCACCTGGGCAACTTGGCGAGACCTCATCTCTACAATAAATAAATAAAAAATTAGCTGGGCGTGGTACAGCGCGCCTGTAGTTCCAGCTACTTGGAAGGCTGAGGCAGAAGGATCACCGGAGCCCAGCAGGTCAAGGCTGCAGTGGCCGGGAGCAGTCACTGCACTCCAGTCTGGGTGACAGAGTGAGACTCCAACTCAAAAAAAAAAAAAAAAATGTATTGAATGAGTCAAAAAAAAAAAAAACTGGGACCAGTAGTGCAAGCCACTCAAAAGACATGAATATATATTTTTTAAAGCTGTTACATGCAATGAGTGACTTTGAGAGGTGTGTTCCCTGTTGTCTGTGTAAGCCAGAGTTGCAAACCAGTAGCCTGCAGACTGTCACTTATATATGGATAGTTATTGTTTGTCCATTTAGTGTTTTCTCACATTTTATTGTTAAAAAACATTTTAGTTGAATGTCTCTCTCTCTCTCTCTCTCTCTCTCTCTCTCTCTCTCTCTCTCTCTCTCACACACACACACACACACACACACACACACACACACACACACACACACGAGCACATGTGCCTGCACGCAGCCCTCATTCTGCATTTCAACAATTGCCCAGACCTGCATAGCTGGAGCATTTACTTTTTGGTTTTCAGCAGGTCCCACTACTCCCTGCTGTTTTAGGCTGACCTCCATTCCTCTCATTGATCTGACCTTCCTTGTCCCTGAAGGTAGCTGAGCATGCCACCCTTGGTTTTAGCAGAGACAGAAGCAGAGGCCAACCACCTGTTATGGGAGTGGTAGCAGTGGCTCCTATGTTGAGAAGAAGGATGGGCCAGATGAGCTCCCCAGCCTCTTCACTCGAAGATGCCTTGACTCAGTGAGGAATAACCATGCCTTGTTCACCAGAGTAAAAATGGCACTGGTCCCTGATTTTAACCAACTTACAAACACTTCCTGCAACCCAATCAAGTCTGCTTAAATCACAAAATCCCCCAGTCTAGATGGCACTAAGAGTTCCATCTCATGCTCCCCAAGATGACTAGCTAAGTCTACATCTTTGTTCCACTCTTTGCCCCTCTCCTTTCTCAATTTTATTGTTTCCCTCCAGGATCAAAATAAGGGGTTGCAGAAAGTAGGGGAGGGGAAACATGAAAATGAGTTGTGTCGCCAGTTAGTGACATCAGTGTCGAGAAGAGCTAGAATTAAGCAAGTTTACAGGGACCTGGACTCAGGCTTGTTTGAATTTAAAGGTTGCCATGGTTATGCTAATTGCTAATCGCATTTCATGACACTGGCTAAGGGGTGAAGAATATTTGGCTCAAGTCCTTTTCAGCTAATTCAGGCTAGCTCCTGAGAGAGCCGCTGAATTCTGGCTCCAGCTGTGCCCCTTCCTCTTTGCTCCCTTTAAAGTACATGAATCATTCTTAGATGCAAGTCCCTAAAATTTAGACAATGGTTCACAGGAGTGCTGGGCTGAGAGTAAAACACAAACCACCTGGTTAAGAGTCAAGGTCCAATCATTGACAACACACCTAATCAGGTTGAACTGGTACTAAAATGCTGCATGTGCCTTTGATATCTTACAGATGCTGCATAACCATATTGGGAAAGGCCAAATTGTCAAATTACTCATCAGAGATTGGATTGGAAGACAGTGAAATTCTCTAGGTGAATCTAATCTATATTCACCTAGCAAATGTGGAATAAATACCAGCAATGCTGGAGACGCCATTTGCATGGATTTGCGGTGTTTGATTCAACCGTGTTGAGACCTTTGTGTTTCCTTCATCCCTCAGGCACCATAAGCCAGTGGCAGGATGGTGTCCTTGGGCCACACGTGTTTGAGTCCCAGAGTCAATGTCCAATATGTCAGCCCATCAAGGCAGATGGTGAGCAGGACAATGTTTTGGAACTTTGGAAAACATACCACTTAAGAGTCCAGCCAGGGAAATGCCCGAAATTGGAAAATAATGTAATAGAATGTTTGATTTGCCACTAAAGACCTTAACTGGGAAGATTGCCATATTGAAATGAGAGGACAGCTTGACTGACTTCGATCTTTCAGCTCTGCTTAGTAACTGCATATCAGTGGGCCGGGTCCTAGACTCCCAATGGGTCCCCAAAGCTCCTCCCCAAACTCTGCACATCTACAAGCACACATCGCAAATAAGGCTTAGGGCTATAGTTACAAAGTTACAACATTAGCCTAAGAGCAAAGTTCTGGGCCGGTGGTCAGTGGATGTTCCCTCGGAGGGGCTGTAGGTGGCCATCAGATTGGATGGCAAGGTAAATGAAATGTCATTTCCATTTAATTCAATTTGCTTTTTCTCCATGCTGCCAGCTACTGACTTGTCCTCTTGGAGGTAAAGTTGTTTTACTGTGATTCATCAGAAACTTTCTGAACCAGAATACCTCAGTCCTCCAAGGTTAGCCTCATTGAGCCACTAAGAAGTGTCATCCCTTGTCCATTCGGGGTGAAATATCTGTCATTTTTCCGCCAATATTCCCTGATCCTCTCAGAGAATGTATATTTGGCATGCTGCCTATGGAAGGCTGCTCATTTTAAACACCTGCAATTCTCTGTTCCTCACCTCATTCCCCCACCCAGTCAAGGGATCACTCTTAGCAAATCCAAAGTGCTGGAAAGTTGACGGTTCCAGAAGCAGCCTTTAGCCAATAACAGATGGGAAGCCAGCAGAAAATCCTCCAGCGTCTTTGCCCCTCAGTCAGGACAGCTCTCTGAAGCTCGATCTACACAGTCTTCCCAAAGTTCCTCAGTGAGGTTGAATTCCAGCTGTCAAAAGTGCTATCTGACTTGATAACACATTTTTTATTTGCTTTGTCCCTTTTTTGTCTCACCTAAGCTCCTTGTGGTGTCTCCTGGGGCCTTCAAAATAAACTGTTGATGCTAGAATCCCTGTCTCAGCATGATTTGGGAGAATCCAAACTAAGAGAGTCAGCCTTCATGCAGTAAGGTGTCTGTGGGAAGAAGATGGCAAATTGTGTATCTAGGGGCCCACACGTCGGCTTTGCAATCTCAGGAAGTACTGGCTCTCCCCGGGTAGTGTACAAAAAGAAAACTACAGAAATTCTTGGTGAATGAGCATCAGAAAGGAGAAGATTGGCACTTGTTAACACGCAAGGATGGCCAGTATCTTTATGGTTGGTTAATATCTGTTTCTCACGGGGAATTGTAAGCCCCAAAAAGAACAGGGGCCATGACAGTTTTTGTTCACCAATGCGTCCCCATAAGGCACAATAATATTAAGCAGATATTTTATAACAGAACTATCACTAGTTGCATATTTTCTGTGCATTAACTGGCTGATTTATGCAGAAAACCTCCAACCTTTTGGATGGCAGAGCTCCATTGGTTAACAGTGCCCTTCCAATGGAAGGAGGAGGCCTGGTGCTCTCCATGCTGTTCTGATGGGTGAACAGAAGACCACCAAGGTCACAGAGAAAAGGAAACTTACTCTGCCCTGGGAGCTGGTGAAGGGGAGTTTTCATCCAGGTTTTGAATGTTAGTAAAAGTTCAACAGTTAGAAAAGGGAAATGGGATGGAGGGTGATGACTAGTTATTTATTCAACAAATGTGTAATTTAGTGCCAACTCTTTTGTAGGAATTCTGTTAAGCATAAAGAAGTAGCATTCAGGGACTCTGACTTCCCAGAATTTTGACTGAAGCACTTTTTATATAAAGTTGTGTCACACTGTCTTGGAGGTAGACAGCAAAGAAGCAAAGAAATATGGGGGAAGGGGGTGTACACAACATCAATAAGGGCACCTGATCTCAAACCAGGTGAAGTGAGGACCAAAGCGAGGCTCAAACTTTACCTGTGTAATTACCACTTGTATACTCAACCTTGAATTGTACCCCACATCTTTAAAATTAAATAAAATAAACTGTAAAAAAAATAGAAGAAATACATTCAAACAAATCATTAAAGATCATGATAAGCATGACATAATAGAGCAGTGATTCTCAAGCTTTAATGGGCATCTCCATCACAAGGGGATCTCATTTACATACATATTCTGCTTCAGTAGGCCTGAGGTGGGGCCTGAGATTCTGCATTTCTAACCAGCTCCCAGGGGTGATGCAGATGCTGCTGGTCCTCAGATCACACTTTGAGTGGCATGTTGATAGACCACTGGTTCTCAGCCTGGTCTCTGCACATTGGAGAAGCTCAGGAATTTTACAAATTACTGATGACTGATCTCACTCCAACAATTTTAACTTAATTTGAGGGAGAGGAGCCTGGGTACTGGCTTATTGAGCATAATCTACATGTCAAGATCCATCCATTTTATTCTACATTTTGTGTGTACAATGAAATGATTTTCAGTATACCTATCGTTTTACCACCATCACCACAATCCAGTTTCAGACACTTTCTGTCATCCCCAAACATCCACTGTCTCATTTGCAACTAAACTCCATTCCCTCCCTCAGTCCCAGGTAACTACTGATTACTTTATTTCTCTATAGATTTGCCTTTTCTGGACATTTCGTATAAATGAAACTATATGTGGTCTTCATACGTAGTTTTTTTTCACTTCACATAGTGTTTTTGAGGTTCATCCTTGTAGCATGTATTAGTGCCTCATTCCTCCTTATTGCCTTATTGATTCTATGACATGGTAGACTATATTTTGTCTATCCATTCACAAGTTGACTGACATCAGAATTGTCTCCACTTTTTGGTTAATAGTGTTTCTTTTTGACTATTCACATTCAATTCCTTACATGGGCATATATTTTTATTTCTTTTGGTTAGAGTTTTAAGTGTGTATTTTCTGGCTCATATGAGAAATCCATGTTTAGCTTTTCAAGCAACTGCCAAACTGTTGTCCAAAGTGGCTGTATTATCTTACATTCCCATCAGTAATGTGTGAAGAGTTTCTCCACATTCTAACCAACACTCATTATTGTCTGTTTTTGTGACTGTAGCCATCCTTGTGGGTGTGAAGTGGCAGCTTGTTGTTTTTATTGGTATTTCCATAATGCCTAATCATATGAGACATTTTCTCATGAGCTTATTAGCTATTCATATATCTTATTTGGTGAAAGTTTTGCTTATGTCTCTCACTCATTTTAATCATTTCTGTCTTCTTATTGAGTTGTAAGAGTTATCTTATATAAGATAAGATTTGGATTTCTTGTATAAGATATATACTTTTGAAATATTTTCTCCCAGTCTGTGGCTTGTTTGTTCATGTTCTTAACAATGCATTTTGAAGCACAAAAGCTTTTAATTTTGATGAAGTTCAGTTTACCAAATATCTTTAGAATTTGTACTTTTTGTGTCATATCTAAAAACTCTTTCCCTAACCCAAGGTCATAAAGATTTTCTTCTGAAAGTTCTGTAGTATTACTTTTGCATTTAGGTTTGTGGTCCATTTGAGTTAATTTTTGTGTATAGTGTGAGGTTAGGATCAAAGTTCATTACTTTGCATGTGAATATCCAATTGTCCCAGCACCATTTGTTGAAAAGAATATCCTTTCCCATTGACTTTTTTGCTATCTTTAGCTCAAATCCATAGATTATAATTGTAGCCATTTATTTCTGGACTCTCAGTTATGTTCCATGTATCTACATATAGCTTCTTACTAGTGCTACAGTCTTGGTTACTTTAACAGGGATTTTTAAAGTCCCCCAGTAACCTCTAATGGGCAGCAAAGCTTGGGAGTCACTATATTAAAGAATAACTTGAGAGGTGGGGTGAGGTGGAGAGGCCACTTTAGGTAAGATAGTCAGGGAAGGGTTTTGGGGGCCATGATGCTTCAGTCTGACCAGCCATGAGAAGAGCTGCAGATAGAGCATCTGTGAGCCATGAAACCAGGAGGCGATTTGCCAGGCCAGGCTAGAGATGTTTGCAGTCTGACCAAGAAAAATTAGGTGGCCATGCTGATAATTTCGAAGGTCCTGGCATGAAACCACAAGTTTCTAACTCCATACAATCAGCCAACACTTCACCCATTGATTTCCAAACTATGGTAGGTATAGCCTCCTCAGTTACTCAGTGATATAGTACAGGAAATGCCACAGCATAAGCTACGCAGGGTTTACTGATTCATTCATTCATTCATTTAATAGATATTCATGAAGTGTCTTTTTTTGTGCAGAGCACCATAATAAACATTAAGGATGTAATAATGAATGAAACAAAGTCTTTGTTTCATGGATTCACAGGGCACCTTCCTAGAGCATCAATTGTATATACACTTACACACATACACAGTTGTAAGGTTTACATGTGATGGTGCCAGATGAAAAAGTGAGCATATACACACTACATAAGGGGAAGAAAACAAAAACCAAAACCCTTTGATTTATATGTGCATCTTCCTTTACAGCTTCCATTATTTATTTATTTATTTTCAAAAAGAATGTTTAGCTTCCCTTTCTTTGTCTTAGGTTATTCCTTCATTACTTCTAAAGAGAAGTGGGCTTCTTCATTATTTCTAAAGAGACCAAAATAGGAATACTCTTAAAAGGGATACCCAACCCTGAATTGTACCCCATATCTTTAAAATAAAATAAACTGTTAAAAAATAAATTAAAAAAAATTCAAACAAATCATTAAAGGTCATGATAAATATGACATAATAGAGCAGTGATTAAATGCAATGATATGTTAGTACCAATAATATTATCTGTGGTCTGGTAGCTTCTTATATGCCCATATGCTGGTTGTCAATTTATTGTCTCTCAGTGTCAAATCCCCCTGTCTTTGCCCTGCTTTGTGATACTGCTGCTGGACCCTGTGAATATTTCCCTTTGCCAGCTGGCATAAACTTAGACTTTGTCAAAAGCGGGCACTGGAATGATCCTGCAAGGCTACAAAGCACGAAGGCACTTCCTTTCTTGGTTTGTGTCTTCTATTATTTATCAGTCCATGTGTGAACTGCGTGGCCGGTAGGGCCCAGCTCCAGTGGAGTCCCCAGGCCACACTTTCAATGATGTAGCTGCTTCTAAGCAACTTCCACTTGCCTGACCTTGACAATGCAGGCCACTTCTACAGACCAGTACAGGTCTGTGATCTATGGTAAGTTTCTTCTCCTTTGGCAGACCACATGTTCTATGATAGCCATACTTCTGAAACTTGCCTTGTGGGGAAGGGGTTCTTGGTCCTTCATTCCTGAATGCCTACTCCTCCCCAGACTAGAGAGGGGAGATACTGTTTTGCTCCTGCTGCATCTAGGTCCCTTAAGTTCTCTTTTACCCTTTTTAATAGTGAATCACTTCCCACCAGTTTACAATTCTCTATATAAAAACTTTTTTGTTTAATTAACCAGTGAGGTTTCTGTCTTCTGACTGCACCTTGGCTATTGTCCAGGATTATGAAAACCGTTCCATTTCATCTAGGTTTATGCAATCATGTGCCTTGGATGGTCCCTTCAAATTGGAGAAAGAAATTGAAAGAAAAAAAAAAAAGAAAAGAAAGGAAGAAGAAAAATTGGTTCACATTCTGAAACCCTGGACTAATTTCACTGCCCTGAGTCACACCAAGAGCCCACACCCAATCAACATTTCCCAAGGCTTTGCAACTCTAACACTCAGTGACAGTTTTAGTTAAAAATTGATGCTGCCATCCCAAAGAACTGATTTCATTTTTCTCCAGGCTCAGGTTTGCTTCAAGGTTGAATAAATTGTTGGAATGGATAGAAAAAGATCCAAAGCAGGACCTTAGCCTCTGGGATTTGTAGAAAGAAAAACGTACACAACAAAGTTAACAGTGTGCTATTTCCTAATCCTGGCCTGTATTTTGGAACCGATGTGATGCAGAAGGGACATTTGGGGATATCTGGTCTTTTAAAGGTGTGTATTCTTCCTTCCTGCCTATTTGTAAAGGAAGCCACACTGAATGGTGGTTAAGCATACAGAAGCTAGGGCTTGGATGCCTGGTTCAAATCCTGACTTAGCTACTTTCTGACTGTATGATCTTGATCACTTAACACGCCTCAGTTTTCTCATCTGTGAAATGCATTTAATAATATTACCTATGTTATAAGGTTATGAGGATTAAAACAAGTCAAATATATATATAAAATACTCAGATGAATATCTGGTTCATATTACATCCTGTAAGTGTTAGCTGCTGTTGACAATGGTAATGATGATGAATAGGTAAATGTTACAAGGAATAAAGGTGGACACAAGGACAAAGATAATAATAAAGGCACTGTAAAGTCATTAAGTATTATGCTCCATGTACTTGTATACCATATCTCACTTAATCTTCTAATATATGTATGATTTTCACTTTAGTTAATTAACTAAAGAGATGGGGAAGCTGAGGCTTAGCTGGGCTAAGCTTCAAATCATTATTAGCCAATGGCAGAACTTTTTTTTTTAGCGTGTCTACCTGGGGTCAGGTAGTTAAGTGTTTCTATTTCACAAATATTCAGATAGTGCTTCAATTTCATAAATCCTTTTCTCATCTCTGCCTATCTTTCCAACCTTAGACCACACCAAGCCCTTCTGAGTTCTCTATGCCTAAGCTATCAAGCTGACACATAAGTTTGTAGGTTTTTTTTTTCTGCCTTCATCAAAGCCCTATGGTCTGTCTGAATGTGGAGAATCACTCAGGTCAAAGTGGCCCTCTTTGAAATGACAAAAATCCTTTTCTTGCCGTGCTTTCCCCAACGGCATTCTCCCAATACATGGCACAAATATTTTGAGCCGCCTCCGCTGCCTTTACTCCCCTGTTAAAAAGAAGACTATGTTAGAA
>CAUYQG010151021.1:0-14245 GCA_963574415.1 Tarsius wallacei | reverse complement strand
AGAAGGGATCCAAGGATACAAATAGTTAGAAGGTAGATTGAGAGGGCTAAGACAATTGCAAAGGCAAAAGGGAATATACCTGATGAAACCTTTTTTTTTTTTTTTGAGTCAGGTTCTCATTCAGTTGCCCAGACTAAAGTACAGTGGCATGATCATGGTTCACACAGTCTCAAACTGCTGAGTTCAAGCAATCCTCCCACCTCAGCCTCCCAAGTAGTTGGAACTACACATGTACACCACCATATCCAACTAATTTTTTAATTTTTTGTACAGATGTGTTCTCACCTTGTTGTCCAGGCTGGTCTCAAACTCTTGGCCTCAAGGAATCCTCCTGCCTCAGCCTCCCAAAGTACTGGGATTACAGGCATGAGCCACCAAGCCCAGCCTAATTAAGCAAGCACTTAAATCCCCATTCTTAAACTAAAAAATTACTTCAGAAAATAAGTTTCAAAAGGTAGGATTGTTTCCTGTGGTTGTGTCTTTAGGGTATTCATCTGGTAACTGAGTTGCAAAAACAGTTTCTTCTTTTTCTTTATCTTATCAAGATAAAGGAAGGTACTTTGACTTATACAATAATTGAGTTGCTAGAAATTTGAATAAATTAAAATTTTTAATTGATTTGCATTTCATGAAGCACTAAAAAAATTTATCTTTTAAAAAACCCAGTGGTAATACATTTCATAAACATATATTTTCTAACATACCTTTCTAATGTAGCCTTTTTTTTCCATTTTAATACACAGCATGTTTTCTTAAAGCAAGGACAAATGTAAGTTTTAAAAAATCTACCAATGGCCGGGCTCGGTGGTTCAGCCTGTAATCCCACACTTTGGGAGGCCGAGGTGAGTGGATTGCCTGAGCCCGCAGGTTCGAGACCCACCTGGGCAACTTGGCAAGACTTCATCTCTACAATAAAAATCAAAAAATTAGCCGGGCGTGGTAGCGCGCGCCTGTAGTTCCAGCTACTTGGAAGGCTGATGCGGAAGCATCGCCAGAGCCCAGCAGGTGGAGGCTGCGGTGGCCGAGAGCGGCCACTGCACTCCAGTCTGGGTGACAGAATGAGACTCCAACTCAAAAAAAAAAAAAAAAAATCTACTAATATTCCAGATTTAGGTGGGAAAAGTTTATTTCAAAAAATTACTTTGTGGTCGGGTTCGGTGGCTCAGCCTGTAATCCCAGCACTTCGGGAGGCCGAGGCAAGTGGATTGTCTGAGCCTGTGGGTTCGAGACCAGCCTGGGCAACTTGGCGAGACCTCGTGTCTACAATAAATCAAAAAATTAGCTGTGCGTGGTAGCATGCGCCTGTAGTTCCACCTACTTGGAAGGCTGTGGCAGAAAGATGGCCAGAGCCTAGCAGGTCGACACTGGGGTGGCCGTGAGTGTGCCACTGCACTCCAGTGTGGGCAACAGAGTGAGACTTCAACTCCAAAAAAAAAAAATTTGTAAAATTTGTAAATTAACAGTTCATTAGGAAAAGATAGGCTATTGGATAACTTTTACCAACCAAACAACCACAGAAGATAAAAGTGAAAGCATAGCAGTTCTCAGATCATTTTGGTCTCCTTAAAATAAATGCTATGGCCTTTGGCTTATAGATTATTCTTAAATAAAGGGAAAGATGAAATCCTTAAAACCAAAGTCACCAAAAGTTCCTAAATCATACCAATTTTGGCACATAATGTGGAAAGCAACATTAATACTAGTCAGTCATTTACAGTGAAAGCATTCTCCACACATTCTTTCTTTGAAGTAGGTAGGAACAAATACTTACTAAAGTTTTTATTTTACATCTGGGAAACTTGCTTGAAGTTATATGGAGAGTATTCAGAAAAGCTAGGTATCTTGTCCATTCTATACAGTTTTATACATCATCTTTCAGTAGAGTAGCCAGATAAAATTCAGGTTAAAGTATTACATGAGACATACTAAAACATTACTCATTGTTTACCTGAAATTCAAACTTAAGTGGGTGTCTGCTATTTTTATTTACTAAATCTGGCAACCCTGTCTTTCAGTATAAGTCTGTTTCAGAAAATACCAAATTTGTTGCCAGGAAGAGATTTGATCTCAGGGAAGTTGGGCAATTCTTTACCTTTCAGGAACTTCTTGAGGACCATACCACCATAAAGTCTTCCTGTACAAGAAACTATAAGAAACAGAATACAAAGAAATATCACAAATAAGACAAGTGAATGTTATAGAAGGATTTAAATGGGAATCTAAATATCTGCCTATAGATATAGAACAGTAAAAAAGTAACCACTACTAATGAGTTCATAAAAACTGAAGCTCCAAGGAAGGACTATGGTGTTACAATAACTATTTGGGGGCAGAATAACTTCTTAGAGATAACAAACAAATAGCAGCAGTCTTTCCACCTATATTCAACACCCACCTACAGTCAACAACAGGACTGCTTCTTTGCATGATAATGTACCTGACAGAAAAAAATTATAAAAAGACTGCAAATTGCAGCTAGTAATTGGAGCATATCATGCCAATAATTCATATTCCAGTATAAGATTCGATTAAAATTTGGCCCTTCTTTTAATCAATTTTACTCCTAAATAGAAATACTAAACTATCAGGTAAGAATTCTCTGTACTGGTCAGGCTCAGTGGCTCAGCTTGTAATCCCAGCACTTTGGGAGGCCGAGGTGAGAGGATTGCCTGAGCCTACGGGTTCAAGACCAGCCCGGGCAACTTGGCGAGACCTCATCTCTACAATAAATTAAAAACTTAGCCAGGTGTGGTAGCGCATGCCTGTAGTTCTGGCTACTTGGAAGGCTAAGGCGGAAGGATCACTGGAGCCTGGCAGGCTGATGCTGGGGCAGCCATGAGTGTACCTCTGCACTCCAGCCTGGGCAACAGAGTGAGACTCTGACTCAAAAATAAATAAATAGGAATTCTCTGTACTTAGAGTTCTAATCATAAACATTAGCACCTTTAGAGCAATAATTATTTGGGGCAGAGGGTAAATGAGGAAACAGGTATCTAAGAAGGGTAAAAAGCATCAGAACCACCTAGAGGCTTTTTTTCCCCAAACTGAACATGCCATTCCCCAGAGGAATGTGACCCCATAGTTAAGAACCTAAGAATCACTACAAGGGCACCAATGGAAGTATGTCTATCCCTCAGAAAACGTGTATCCTCAGGTAGAGACAAAAGGTTAGGAATCAGAACTAGAGTCAGAGGCAACACCATTCTTTAAATGTGTGCTGTTCAGTACAGTAGCCACCAACTACTTGTGGTTATTTTCATTTAGCTGAATTAAATTAAAATTTTAGTTCCTTAGTCACACAGGCCACATTTCAAGTGGTCACTAGCTACATATGGCTAATGGCTAATGTACTAAACAGCACAGATATAAAGCATCTTCATCATCACAAAAAGTTCTGTTGGACAGTAATGCTCTAGATCTCCAGAATTTAAATTTTTCTAGACAAATGATACATACTTCAAGAGGTCTGAGCCCAAGTAGCAGCACAGACAATTTAACAAAAGATAGTCTTTTGTTGTTGCTGTTGTTTAGTATTCTTCACAGGCATAAACTGGTTCTAATGCAAAGAAGATTGGGTCATTAGGACAAGGATGGTAGGTGGTGGCAGGCCTACACTAGTGATTAGTGAAGAGCTACACCATTAACAAAGGAAAAAAAACACAATCCACTATTTTAGCATGTCCATGATGTTTCTCAATTGCATGTCACATTGTTTCTTCTAATATCTTTAGTTTTTTGTTTTGTTTTCCTTTGTTTGAGTTAGAATCTCACTCTGTCGCCCAGGCTGGAGTGCAGTGGCACGCTCCCAGCCACCCTAGTGTCGAGCAGCTACTGGGCTCCAGCGATCCTTCCACCTCAGCCTTCCAAGTAGCCGGAACTACAGGTGCTGGCTACCACACTTGGCTAATTTTTTTTTTTTTTTTGAGTTGGAGTCTCACTCTGTCGCCTAGACTGGAATGCAGTGGCCACTCCCGGCCACTGCAGCCTCAACCTGCTGGGCTCCGGCGATCCTTCCACCTCAGTCTTCCAAGTAGCTGAAACTACAGGCGTGCGCTACCACGCCCGGCTAATTTTTGATTTATTGTAGAGATGCGGTCTCACCAAGTTGCCCAGGCGGGTCTCGAACCCGCGGGTTCAAGCAATCCACTCACCTCAGCCTCCCAAAGTGCAGGATTACAGGCTGAGCCACTGAGCCCAGTTTAACATTTTATGTATTGCAGAGACGGTCTCACCAAGTTGCTCGGGCTGGCCTGAAACCCGAGCTCAATCAATCCACTGGCCTTGGCCTCCCAATGTGCTGAGATTATAGGCTGAGACACCAAGCCTGGCCCTTTCTTTGTTTTAATAGGTGTCATATCAACAACTGTTGAAAACAGGTCACTTTTGGTACATGTGCTCAGGAAGAACAGTCATTCTGCCGGCTCCACCCCCCATTTAAACCCTAGCTTTTAGCGATACTTCTAATGTTTTTATACTAAAGTAATAAAGTGCTATCCTCCAGATGCAAAGATGATTGTAGAGACTTATCTATAAAATACATATTTTTAAAGCAAGCATTCCCCAAAATTCCCTCTATAGGGAATTTTTTTAAAGGGGGGAGCACAGTATGTAGCATTTCCTAAGCAGTACGTTTCATAGTCCACACTGGCATATTAAAGGTCCTGAGAAGATCTACAGTTAAAAAGTTTTCTTATTTTAACCAGCATTTCCCCAATTTAGATGACTATATAATTCATTTCTCATAAATATCCTTGGGCACACATTTTGGGAAACAATGCAATAATCATATTTGTTAAAGCCTTTCACAATTGCTGATGGAAAAAACTACAGACATCTCTGTTTTTCATACATGGATCATCTCAGATATCAAATTTCCTAGTTTGTTGTGGGTTGAATTGTATGCTTCTAAAAGGTATGTTGAAGTACTAACCCTCAATTTCTCATGTATATGAGCTTATTTGGAAATAGATGTAATCAAGTTGAGGTCATATTGAATTAGGGTGGTACTGAACTCAGTGACTGATGTCCTTATAAGAAGGCCATGTGAGCTAGGTATGGTGGCTCATTCATTATCTGTAATCCCAGCACTTTGGGAGGCCAAGGTAGGAAAATTGCTTAAGACCAGGAGTTAGAGATCAACCTGGGCAGCCAAGTGAGATCAGTCAACACATACACACAAAAAAAATTTTTTTTGAGTTGGAGTCTCACTCTGTCCCCAGCTGAGTGCAGTGGCATGCTCATGGCCACCCCAGTGTTGACCTGCTGGGCTCTGGCGATTCTTCCGCTTCAGTCTTCCAAGTAGTTGGAACTACAGGTGCACGCTACCATGCCTGCTAATTTTTTATTTTATTGTAGAGATGAGGTCTTGCCAATTTGCCCAAGCTGGTCTTGAACCCATGGGCTCAGGCAATCCACTCATCTCAGCCTCCCAAAGTGCTGGGATTATAAACTGAGCCACCGAGCCAGGCTGCCAAAGAAATAAAAAAAAAAAAAAAATTAGTGAAGCATAGAGCATAGTATGTCCGTAGTCCTACCTACTCAGGAAATGAGGCTTGAGCCCAAGAGGTTGAGACTAGAGTGAGCTGTGACAAACTACTGCACTCCAGCCTGGGTGGAGTGTAATCCCAGAGTGCTGGGATTACAGGCTGAGCCACCGAGCCCGGCCTGAAGAAAGCTTCTAACATGAAAAACAGAAACCAGACTTAGTAAAAGCAATATAAAGGAAACAACAAGAACTAAGTAGAGAAAAGAAAACTTAAAAAAAAATATATATATATATATTTATATATTCAGATATGCCTAGAAAGTAGAAGAGATGAAAATTAGGAAAGAAAATCTTTTTAAAAAAAAAGACCAGTCTAGGAAGTCTAAATATCTAAATAATAGAAGTTCCAGAAAGAGAAAAAGAAAAGGCAATGAAAAATTTCCCAGAACTAAAGAACATGAGTTTCCAGATTGAAAAGTCCTACTGTGTGCTGAGCATAAAAGAGGAAATAGATCCATACCAAGGCATATCACAATGAATTTTCAGAACAATAAGGACTGCAGCAAAGACTGCAGGTGCTCACAAATATCCCATTCTCCTCTTCTTCCTAAGTACATAATTAGACTACATTTTTCAGTCTTTCTTGCAACTGAAGGTCAGTGTAGCAATAAGACTAAACTCTGACCAACAGAAAGTGAGCAGAAATAATACACATAATTTCCAAGCCTACTTCATAAAAACCTTTCATTTAAAAGACTTGCTCTTCCCCCATCCTTAGCTGAAAGGGGAGAGCTTAGAATACCTAGAGTAGTTGGCAGTAACAAAACAGAAACAGCCTGAATCCTGCATAAGATAAAATACATCCTTGTATACACATTCATTTCACTGTGAAATAAAAGAAAAATAAACATTGTGTTAAGCCACTGAGATTTCAGGTTTTATCTGTTACAGTACGTAGTCTCATTTACTGTAATTAATACTAGGATAGCCGGGCTCGGTGGCTCAGCCTGTAATCCCGCACCTTGGGAGGCTGAGGTGAGTGAATTGCCTGAGCCCACGGGTTTGTGACCCGCCTGGGCAACTTGGCGAGACCTCATCTCTACAATAAATCAAAAAATTAGCCCGGCGTGGTAGCACGCGCCTGTAGTTCCAGCTACTTGGAAGGTTGAGGCGGAAGGATCGCCTGAGCCCAGCAGGTCGAGGCTGCGGTGGCCGGGAGCGGCCACTGCACTCCATACACTCGAGTCTGGGCGACAGAGTGAGACTCAAACTCAAAAAATAACAGCACCTGAAGTGACAAGATAATGTTGCAATGACTTCAAAATTCTGAAAGAAAATATGCCATGCTCTGTGGCTCAACCTGTAATCCCCGCACTTTGGGAGGCCAAGGCGAGTGGATTGCCTAAACCGCGGGTTCGAGACCCTCCCGGGCAACTTGGTGAGACCTCATCTCTACAATAAGTCAAAAATTAGTCGGGTGTGGTAGCATGCGCCTGTAGTTCTGGCTACTTGGAAGGCTGAGGCAGAAGGATCGTCCGAGCCCAGCAGGTCGAGGCTGCAGTGACCGGGAGTATGCCACTGCACTCCAGTCTGGGCAACAGAGTGAGATTCCAATTCAAAAAAAAAAAAAAAGAAAAGAAGTTCTGACCTAGAATTCTATACTCAGCCAACCTATCAATCAGGTTAAGAGTGTAGACATTTTCAGACATACAAAGTCTCAAGAAATTTACTTCCCAAACACTCTTTCTCAGGAAGCTACTGAAGCCTAAGATCCATCAAAACAAGGAGTAAGTCAAGAAAAAAGAAGATATCAAGATTCAGGAAACACAAAATCTAACACAGGAGGAGAACCAAAAAAATACTCTAAATAATTATGAAGGGAGGATCCCAAGATGACAGCTGTGCACCAGATACAAAAGGTATCAAGTCAAGATTAGAGCAGGTCAGAAAACTCCAGGAAAGAGTTTTTCAGGAGGCCTAAATTGATATCTGATGTAGATTTAGACAAATTCTGGAAGTTTAGAGGTTGACTAGATGATAAAAATATTTTAAAAAATTAAAAAAGGTGGCACGCACCTGTAGTTCCAGCTACTTGGAAGGCTGAGGCAGAAGGATCGCCTAAGCCTGACAGGTCAAGACTGCAGTGGCTGTGAGCATGCCACTGCACTCCAGCCTGGGCAACAGAGTGAGACTCCAACTCAAAAAAATAAAAAATAAAAAAATATTAAAACAGCCAGGTGTGGTGGCTTAGCACTTTGGGAGGCCAAAGCAAGAGAATTGCCTGAGCCTGGAGGTTCAAGACCAGCCTGGGCAACTTGGTGAAACCTCATCTCTACAATAAATCAAAAAATAAGCTGGGCATGGTAGCATGTGCCTATAGTTCCAACTACTTAGAAGGCTGAGGTGGAAGGATTGCCTAAACCCAGCAGGTTGAGGCTACAGTGGTCGTGAGCATGCCACTGCACTCCAGCCTAGGCTACAGAGTGAGACTCCAACTCAAAAAAAATAAATAAATAAAACAATTATTAGCTGAAGGGAAAATATAAAGAAAAGTAATCATAGCTTTCTATATGACCAAACTGCATTTTATGGTCATAATAATGAGTAAATATTGATCCATATTTTTGGTGGGAAGATTATATTAGAAGACATGTGATAGAGTTAGAGATATAAAAGAGTTATCATTCTGTATAGTGGAAAGTCAACAAATAATGCTCAAAAGAAAATGAAAATCACGATGTACTGTTCTTGTGCTTGGTGAAAGAAAAACAAAGAGAATCACAATATAACAAGCATGTTAATTAGATTCAGAGATAAATATTAAAATAATCGACTGATACAGTTTAAAGTGTTAGCCTCTAGGAGGGAAAAGATAGGAAGGGGAATATAGGGAAAGCATGCAGAGAACTTTAGGTTTTGTAACAAGTTTCACTGAACTATTCTCCTTTTATTTATTTATTTATTTATTATTATTTTTTGAGTTGGAGTCTTACTCGGTCACCCAGACTGGAGTGCAGTGGCCGCTCCCGGCCACCACAGCCTCGACCTGCTGGGCTCCGGCGATCCTTCCGCCTCAGCCTTCTGAGTAGCCGGAATTACAGGCGCGCGCTACCACGCCCGGCTAATTTTTTTGATTTATTGTAGAGATGAGGTCTCGCCTGCCCAGGCGGGTCTCGAACCACAGGCTCAGGCAATCCACTCACCTCAGCCTCCCAAGGCGCGGGATTACAGGCTGAGCCACCGAGCCCGGCTCTATTCTCCTTTTAAAACCATGTAGGCCGAGCTCGGTGGCTCAGCCTGTAATCCCAGTACTTTGGGAGGCTGAGGCAAATGGATTACCTGAGCCCTTGGGTTCAAGACCAGCCCAGGCAACTTGGCGAGACCTTGTCTCTACGATAAATCAAAAATTAGCTGGACATGGTAGCGTGCACCTATAGTTCCAGCTACTTGGAAGGCTGAGGTGGAACGATCGCCGGAGCCCAGCAGATTGAAGCTGTGGTGGCCGGGAGCATGGCACTGCACTCTAGACTGGGCAACAGAGTGAGACTCCAACTCAAAAAATACAAAAAACAAAAAACCATGTACATGTATAACTGACAAAACCTAAAACCAAATAAATGTGCATATATTTTTTTCCAAAAAAATTAAGTATATCCCTACAGGCTAACATGCAATGTTGCCACAAAGTATTAGTACATAGCATAGTTTAAGTATGGTATAATTTCATTTCTAAAAAATTGATAACTATGAACAAATGCATTGAAAAATCTAGAAGACTATATACTGAATGTTAATTAATAATTATTTCAAGGGGTTAGATATCTAGAAAGTCTTACTCTCCATAATGTTATTGTAATGCTGTAATGTTTTACCTCAAGCATGTATCACCATTTTTCCTGACAAAAAATTATGAACACTAGTATATTCACAAGGTTAAAAGAAATTATAGCCGGGCTCGATGGCTCAGCCTGTAATCCCGCACTTTGGGAGGCTGAGGTGAGTGGATTGCCTGAGCCTGCGGGTTCAAGACCCGCCTGGGCAACTTTGCGAGACCTCATCTCTACAATAAATAAATAAAAAAATTAGCCGGGCGTGGTAGCACACGCCTGTAGTTCCAGCTACTTGAAAGGCTGAGGCGGAAGGATCGCCGGAGCCCAGCAGGTCGAGGCTGCGGTGGCCAGGAGCGGCCACTGCACTCCAGTCTAGGCGACAGACTCCAACTCAAAAAAAAAAAAATTATAAACATAATCACATGAAGCTCAGAGACAGTAAGAGAAATGCCATTCTATACTAGATGGGCTGAGGAAGTCCACTTGGTTCAAAATGCAGAATTGGATTTCTTGCCAAAAACTATTGTGGTTGAAGTCCTTTGCTTTGAGTGAAATCAACCTTACTACCATAGTCAGTTTATTGGAATAGAATCAATGCACAATCTATTACAACCATATACAGACCAACATCACTAGCCAAGCAGCTAAGCAGATCCCTCATGAGTAGTGGAACTATGCCCAGTCAGAGTGGAGTTCACACAAAGTAAGAGCAAACTAACCTGTCACACTTCTCTTAAAGATGTTTAATACTAAGTACACAAAGAGAAGACAGGTCATTCCAGTTCAGGCAAGCAAATGTCTTACAAAGCCTGGTGTACCATCCAATCTTCAACTAGGAGTCAACCAGTGACTCTTCTAAGGCTGAAGGGATAACTTCATTCCAAAATATCCTTCAATAAACCTACACACACACACACACACACACACACACAAAATCCAACCAAACAAAAAGCCTAGTACTTTGTAAGTTTAAGAAAATTAGTTACTTCAGAGCCACTGAGTACACCAGCTTTCCTTCAAAATAACAGGCAAAATGATGAAAGAATAAAAGCCAAATGAAAAAGCTATTTTCAAACTAGCTGCAGGTCAGCATTATCAAAGTAGGCACCATTTATCATTTTTTCTCTTTCCTTAATTTTTTGGGCTCTTTTGCAACTACATGAAAGAAAAAATAGATAAAACTCAGTGCAATATAATTTTGCTGTGAAAGAGTAAGCAACAGCAAAATTATTTCTGAGCAATTTTATTATTTTTTTTTAATCATTTTGTTTTTTATTATTTATTTATTTGAGTTGGAGTTTCATTCTGTCGCCCAGGATGCAGTGCAGTGGCACACTCATGGCTATCACAGCCTCAACCTGCTGGGCTCAGGTAATCCTTCTGCCTCAGCCTCCCAGGTAGCTGGAACCACGGGCAAGTGCCACCACACCTAGTTAATTTTTTTTCATTGTAGAGATGCGGTCTTGCCAAGTTGCCCAGGCTGGTCTCTAACCCACGGGCTCAGGCAATCCTCTCACCTTGGCCTCCCAAAGTGCTGGGATTACAGGCATGAACCACCGTGCCCAGCCCTTTTAAACAATTTAAATTTAAGCCAATAAAATAAATAACCTGTGATAAGAGTCATTCTATTCACCTTTCCTGTATGACACATTTGTAAATCTATCAACAGATCCACATAATCATTTCATTGTTTATGGAACAATCACGGGATAATGTGATAAAATATCATGACTAATTGAATTTTTAAATAAATCATTACATAAGTTATGACAAAAAGAATATAAAATCAATGCTTTCTCTTCCTCTACTTACTAGTTGTTACACAATGAAGAGCATTTGCTTGGTGCTTAGAATTTAATGCTTCTATGGAAATCTCTAGCTGCCCTTCTAGCAATGATCCCTTTGATACTTCTATTTCACACTTCCAGTGAATTATTAAATATCTCAAAATCTGAAAAGAGAAATCATGGTAATACATTTGCAAGACAGTTAAAGTAATAACTCTAATTTCCCCCCAAATTGTATTCTTCCTTGTAAAATGTCAGTTTTGTGTTTGTTCGAAGCAGAGCATTGTGTCTAAACAGAAGAAACAGCTAGGAGAAGGACATAAGAAAGGAGACAGAAATTCAACACAATGGCCAACAAGACAGGAAATTGCGACAATAAATTGCTTTATTCAAAGAATAAATTCATCTGGAAATAATAATTAGGAAAAAATTAAGTAGGAGTTTGTTTCTGTTTTTTTTTTTTACCCCAAATAAAAGCCAACATTAAGACTGAATAAGAGTGACGTGGTTATCAATCATTTTTACTTTTCATTAAATCAACATTTTTGAGAGAACACTATTTAAGAGTGCTAAAGGCAAATGCCTGGGTTTGAATCCCTGATGTGACAAATCCTAGCATGTGACCTTGGGCAAGTGACTTAAACTTTGTGTACCACAGATTCTTCATCTATAAAAATGGGGATAAAAGTACTCCATAGGGCTGCCCAAAGTAAACAAATAATATGTGCAGAATGCTTAACACAGTGCCTGGCCCATAGCAAGTACTGAACAGATATTAGCTATTATTTCTAAGTTCATCTGCAGTAAAGACTGCAGTGTTTTAAGGTGAAAAGGACTCCAAGATGTCTGGATAAAACATTCCATCTTGAGACAAATGTAAAAATAAAATAAATGTAGGTCAGGCACGGTGGCTCAAGCCTGTAATCCCAGCAATTTGGGAGGCCGAGGTGAGAGGATTGCCTGAGTTCAAGGGCTCAAGACCAGCCTGGGCAACTTCATCTCTACAATAAATCGAAAAATAAGGATGTAGCAGCGCGCCCCTGTAGTTCCAGCTACTAAGAAGGCTGAGGTGGAAGGATCGCCTGAGCCCAGAGGTCGAGGCTGCGGTGGCCGTGAGCATGCCCCTGCACTCCAGCCTGGGGGACAGAGTGAGATTCCGACTCAAAAAATGAGAAAATAAAAAATAAGTGTAGTTTGCATTATTATTCTTGAAAGTCGACTCTTGCTTCTACACTAAGGCAAATGATTGCCCCTTTATGAAAGGCAGGACGATCTGAGCGAGAGAATGTGAGCGCTAAGGTCCTAGTTTGTGCTGGAGTTTATCAGGATGGGTTCCTGGCGTTTGTAGGGCCTAACACTTTTCTCTGCACATCCTCTGGCTTCCTGGGCTCCCTCTGTTCAGATTTCCCCATAGTGTCTCCACCCCGTTGAGAAAAGAGCACGGGCCTGTGAGTCAGCACCCCGGTTCTATCCAAGGTTCCGCCGACATCTGCAAAATGGAAACCCCCACTCTCTTTGATGATGACAAGACAGACAGGAAGCCCGGGAGCACTCCCAGGTGCCGTCGGAGCCCGTGATGCTGTCCCCCGCCCAGGGCCGGCGGCTAAGCGTCCAATCAGGCAATGGTCGTGACCGTGGAGGGCTCGCACGTGATGGGGCCGGCGCCAGGTGCTCCCTCCCCTCCCCGGGAGCAGGAGTCTGGGCACAGGTGTGGTGAGAGTCGGGCGGGGCCTCAGAACCGCACCCGTTCATCAGGTGCTCCGGGACCCAGAACCTGCGCCACACCTGGGCTGACCCTGACCCGAGGGCCTAGAACAATCTCCCTCGCTCCCCTGCTGCCCCGCCCCGCCTTGCCTGCAGCCCTGGTGCCTCGATTTCCCCCCCCCCCGCCCCCTCCCGGGCCGCCTCTTTCCCTCCCTTCTTTTCGGGTCTCTGCCCAACACGGGGTGGGAGAAGACGCTGGGATCGAGGGAGGGCCCGTCCGAGGCGGGCGTCTGGCTCGGACCTTGTTGGCTAATGCCACCGAGCCTCGGTGTCCTGGGGAGGGGTACGGGGGGGCGTTATTTCGCCCCCCCCCACGTCGGAGCAGTCGTTCCTCACAAGTATCCCACACCCCGAGTCTCATCTGCTCCTCACCACCCCGAGGGAGGAGGGCTGACGTCCACCCGTTCCTAGCATTCCCGAACCTTCCTCCTCCATCTCATGCAACGCCCAGACCCCTCTGCCCCAAACTTCGCGGTCTCCTCACAACGCCCGTCTCCTCATAAAGCGTCCTTCTCTGCTTTTTTTTTTTTCCCTTCCCGGCATCACCTCGAAGACGGCCACGGCCGTCCCCTCCATTCCGCGCGGGGATGCAGCAGCGACACACACGCGGGGTGCCCACCCACGGCCGCGGCCCCCTGCTCCGCCCGGGCTTCGACCTCCGCCCGCGTCCACGCCCGGCAGCGCGAGCCCGTCGCTTCCCGCCCGCGCACGTGCGCGCGCGCACACGCCCCGCCCACCTGCTCGCCGCGCCTGCGCACTCGGCGCCGCGCCGCCCCGCCCCGCCCTCCTGCCGCCGGCCCCTGCCGGGAGCCGCCAGTGGGCGGACAGGTGGGCGGGGCCGCGGGGAGGGGAAGAGCCGGCGGGCGGCGGCCGAGGCCCGAGGCGAGCAAGAATGAGGCCAGGCCACGACTCCTCCCGCCTCTGGAAGAGACTTTCCCACGATCCCGCCGAGATGCGGCCCTTTTCAAAGAGCTTGGACCGCCCTCCGCGCCTTCCAGGCAGGACCCTCCCCGCAGCCGGGAGAAGCTGCCGGTCCTGGTGCGCGATTCTCAAGCTGGTTCCTGAACCCGGAACAGACTCACGTTCTGCGGAGCTGCCCCAAGTGCCCCAGGCTAACCTCCGGTTCCCAGACTTAGCAAAGAAAAAATAAAGGACGGCCAGTTAACATTGAATTTCAGATAAACAACGAATTTTTTAAATAAGTATACATATATAGATCTCATGCAATATTTGGGACATATACTAAAATATATATATTCGTTCATCTGTAATACAAAACTGGTCGCATTGTATTTTATCTGGAAACCAGCCCCAAGCATCTCAGCAGCCTCCTTGTGGGGGGCTGAGCCTTCCCCTCCCCCTTCCAGGCCCCACTTTTG
>CAUYQG010151017.1:0-21362 GCA_963574415.1 Tarsius wallacei | reverse complement strand
GTCTCACTCTGTCACCCAGGCTGGAGTACAGTGGCAAACTCACAACCACCCCAGCGTCGACCTGCTGGGTTCAGGGATTCTTCTGCCTTAGCCTTCCAAGTAGCCAGAACTACAGGTGTGCACTACCATGCCTAGCTAATTTTTTGGGTTTATTGTAGAGACGAGGTCTCGCCAAATTGCCCGGTCTGATCTCGAACCCACGGGCTCAGGCAGTCCTCTCACCTCTGCCTCCCAAAGTGCTGGGATTACGGGCTGAACCACCCACCCCAGCCTTTTAATGTTTTGATTTATTGTGGAGATGAGGTCTCCCCAAGTTGCCCGGGTTGGTCTCGAACCCACGGGCTCAGGCAATCCACTTGCCTCAGCCTCCCAAAGTGCTGGGATTACAGGCTGAGCCACCGAGCCCGGCCTTTTAATTTTTTGATTTATTGTAGAGATGCGGTCTCGCCAAGTTGCCCAGGTGGGTCTCGAACCCGCGGGCTCAGGCAATCCACTCACCTCAGCCTCCCCAAGCGAGGGATTACAGGCTGAGCCACGGAGCCCGGCGAGAAGCGTCTTTCAAAGGATAAATGGAAAAGCTTCCTCTTGCATAATAAGATCAATCAGAATTCATTCATCCCAAAAGTAGCCACAGTAAAACACAGCAAGCAAATTGATTGTCCCAAGCAGGCTTGGTTGACACACTGACTGCTTTGCATCAGAGGAGCGGAAATTTGTTTTGGCTATAGGATCCCGTACTTCCTTCTAGTGAAATATGTGATTGCAGGGAATCAAGTTGCTTTAAACTTTCTCATGTAACAGGGACTGTTCTTCCCACAGACTGTCCTTTAGCCTTCTAGGGGTCTAATATACCTGTGAGATTGTTTCAGTAACACAAGCAATTTATATGGATTGAAGAAAATGTGGAGATATAGAAAAGTGTGAATATAGAAACATGTAAAGAAAAGTATAAAGAAGAAAACATAAAACTTTCCTCTAATCTCAGTACTCACAAGTAGCCCTTTTAGTAGTTTTTGCCATAAAATACACAGATAACATGTATACTCTTTTTTTTTTTTGAGTTGGAGTCTCACTCTGACACCTAGGTTGGAGGGCAATGGCACACCCAAGGCCACCAAGCCTCGACCTACTGGGCTCAGACAATCCTTTCTCCTCAGCCTTCCAAGTAGCTGGAACTACAGGCTCACACTATCATGCCCGGCTAATTTTTCGATTTATTGTAGAGACAAGGTCTCACCAAGTTTCCAGCATACTATCATTATCTTAAGAATATGCTATTGTAAGATAGGTTGATTTCATTTTGTGCTCTTACCAAAAAAAAAATTATCCCCAAAATGCACACCACACATGTAACCATAGATCTTTGTTCATGCTTCCACTTCTTCTCATTGGGTAAATTTCTAGAATTAAAATTACTGAGACAAAAATAATCAAGGTCCTGAAGATTCTTAATAAATACCATCAAGTTGATTTCCAAAACAGTCATCCAAATCCACATTCCTACCAGCAGTCACACTGGCATTTGGACTGCACCAGGTGCGGAAATCAGCACGGTTTTGATTTGTACTAACTGAAGGGGCCTTTTAATCTAGACTTCATAAAAGTCAAAAATCAAAAGTTAAAAATCAAATACAGCATATGCCATATTACAAGTCGTATTGATTATGTCACAGGTAAATGTAACTGCACATGGCTTCAATAAATTTCACAACAAAGAAGAACGGTTCTGACTTGAACTCTATTTTTCTTCACTAAGGGACTGATGAAAACCTTCAAAAGTCTAGTGAGAAAAATGTTTCTCTTATTTTCCGAGGGTTACCAGCCCTGTGTGGAGCCACAAGGAGAGGATTGGAGTTGAGGTTCAAGGCTGAGTCTGAAGTCTAGTGGATCATGTGTCAAGCTCAAAGCCACCCAGCCAGAATGGGTATCTGATTTCCATTCCACTTGAGAATAATGTCCTAATCTTTTATTAAAAAGGCTACTTCTTTTTGTAATATTCTAAAATTCTTGTAGTAGGCAGAAAATGTGCTGTTTTACTTCTCTATTTGGGGGAAAGAAAAACTTTAAAAAACAGAAGAGAAACTCAGATCTACTTATAGGCAGCTGTGAGACCCTGAGTCAACTATGGAAATTTCTGGGCCCAGATGTTAGATTTGCACCTGGGCAGTGGATTTTAACATCTCTGAAGACTGAGCTAGCATAAGTGTTTTAGGACCCTCGGACTCCAGGCTCCTCAGTTAATTTTTGTATTCTAAGGAAGGCCACATAGACTTCTTTGACAGTATTTATAATCAAGTGCAGAGTCATAGAGCTAAAAAAGAAGACTGACTAATTCATGTAGGCTTTAGTACGACCCAACAAAGCTGAATGTGTACATCCTGGATGGTCATCTGATAGGTAGTTCAGTTTCAAACATTCACTAAATAGTCTTAGCTTAAGTCTCTACTGGAGGTACCACGGAGAAGAGAGGATTCATTCTTCAAGAGTCAAGAAGAGATCTTGAAAAATAGACACCAATCTGGAACGTTAGACATAAAGTTGAAAAAGTCCATGATAAACAAAGTGACCATGGATGTCACCACAAGGAAACAAAGATGGTGGAAAGTATCTCACTGAACTTAGCATGTGCCAGGCACTGCTGTGAGTCAACTCATCTGATTCCCACAATGCCATTCTGAAATTGGCACTCTCATAAGCAACTTGCCTGAGATCCCACAGCTGGTAGGTAGACGATTTGAGAGATGAGCCCCACAAACTGGGCCCAGCGTCAAGGCTATACTACATGTGCTGCTTTCCGTTCAGGGTGAGGGTTGTGGAAGAGTCCCATAAAGGAAAACACAAAGGAGCTTTCAGAGGTCAAATATGAAGGACCACTCTCCCACATAGACAAGCATGGGAGTTATGCCCAAGAATCTGCACATGGCCAAGCAGGCAATAGGAAGCCAATGAGTATTCATGAGCAGGAGAATCACATGATCAACATTGAACTTCAGCTTGGCACTGGGCTCCGGTTCTCCCACCAACCCACTTGCGCGTATTTATTCACTGAGAATATTTTGCTATAAATAATTCTGGCACATACTAGCTACTCAAGAAAAAACGATTATTTGAGAAAAATAGCTGAATATCATGCTCTAGTTTACCTTATAAATCTGCAGTAGAATATTGTTCAATGCATCTTGGTGTGTGCATGTGGTGTGCAGTGTGCAGTGTGTGTGTATGTGTGTGTGTGTGTGTGTGTGTGTGTGTGTGTGTGTGTTTGTGTGTGAACTGGAATCTAGCCCAGACCTCCATATATATATGACATTCCTGTTGCAGACAGTGGCTTCCCTCTGTGATTCTGGAAGCGGCAGCCAGATTCAGTTGTTGAAGAAGTACAAGGACCCAGATCCTAAATGAAGATGACACAGTAAAAGCCTGCAGGGCATGGACCTCTGAGAAGCATACCCCACCCCTGCAGGGCAGGGGCCTCTGAGAAGCACGCCCCACCCCTCCTAGTCAGCAAAAAGTCTGTTGCTGCAAAAAAAGTCCCCAGAGGGACTTTTTTATGCAGAAGTGAACTGCGAGTTGTTGCCAAAGAGCAGTGCCATATGATATCTTCAGGCTCTTTAGCCTTGCAAGTATTCTAGAAGAAAAGGAGAAATTTGGGGCCCTTTCCTGTCTGTGCCCATTCTGCCTGTTTGTGACAGCTGTCCTGGCCCCATCTCAGCAAGCAGGAGCTGGTTAACGAAGTATACATGGGAATGTTTGAAGGGATGCCTTTGGGTTGACATCAATCAGAGTTTCAATCCCAGCTGGGTCTTGACAAGCTCAGAATTCTTGAGCAATGTATTTGACTCCCCTCTGCTTTGGTTTCTTTTTCTTGGGATGACATTAGCTCCCAGGGTTGTGTAAGGGCGGGGGTGGTGTCTGGGAGTGACAGCCTCCTTCAATTGGGTGTTCCAGATGCCCCTCATGCCTCATTTCAGTCCAGGCCCTGGTGAGAAGCTGTGAAAGAACCAGGCATGGCACGGCCGGGTGGCGTGGGGACCACTGGAGACATCTCTGTGAGGATGGAGGGGAGGACACGCATGCGTGAAACACACCATCAGGACAGGAGAGGGAGCTGACATCAGACCTTGATGGTTCCAGCTTCCAGATAGCAGTGCCAGGAGATGCTCCTTTGCACCTCATGGGTGGGAAGGGTGAACCAAATGTCCAGAGGTTGGAGACAAGCAGGCCCCACCTGGACATTTAAGAAAGAACTCTCAAAGCATCAAAGTTAAAATGGCCCTATTACAAGTCATCAGAGGAAGGCGGGCTACCTACGGTGGGTTGGCAATTAGACCCTCAATAGACTTTTCATCCCCGAGAGTTTCTATCAGGAAAGATGAAAAGTTATTTGGAAAGTGCTGAGGAAACATTATTCACAATCTAAATTAAATGGTAATGTATAGCTGGGCTCGACGGCTCACGTCTATAATCCCAGCACTTTGGGAGGCTGAGGCAGGAGGACCGCTTGAGACCAGGAGCTGGAGACCAGCCTAGGCAATATAGAAAGACTTCATCTTTACAAAAAAATTTAAAAATTAGCCAGGTGTGGTGGTGCATGCCTGTAGTCCTGGCTACTTGGGAGGCTGAGGCAGGAGGATCACCTGAGCCCAGGAGTTTGAGGTTGCAGTGAGCCATGATGGTGCCACTATATTCCTGCCTGGGCAACAGAGTGAGACACTGACTCAAAATAATAATAATGATAATAATAATAATAATAATAATGAATATAAATATGCATCCAGTTTTGAGCAACCTGGAGGCCTGTACTCAGCATAACTGTCATTTAATGATGAGTTACATAAAGCCTTTCAGGCATACCAAGAATTTACTATTCACTGGCTCTGACTGAGAAATAAAATCAGCGTGTGGATGGATAGGAATGGAGAAAATACAGGTGAGCAGAGACATTTGTAAAATATATTGGAACATGTATTCAACAGTCAGTTACAAGAAATTAGCAACGACTGCTAATTTGTGTTTTACAGGTGGTGGAATTAAAATTAATAACAAGAAAGACATAGGAATGTTTAATAAATAGTGTCTGAGATAGTATGCGCCTTATAAGAATGATTGAGAATAAATTTAGAATTTTTTAGAAAAATGATTAGTTGAGTGTGAATATTGAAAATAAAGGTTAACAACAGAGAAATGTACATATTCATTATTATGTAGTAAATATATACATCATACACCTACCCTGTCAAGGGCCCCTCTTCTAGGAATCTGGCAAGAGAAAAAGTCTCTTTTTGCATGGATTTATTAATTTAAATTGTAAGTATATTGACTTAAATGTAAAATTAACAAGACTAGAAAAATTATGGAACCAATCTAAGTGCACACCAACAACTGACTGGATAAAGAAAATGTGGTTTATATATACCATTGAATATCACATAGCTATAAAAAAAAAAGGATACAGTCACATGTTTAGCAGCCACATGGATGGAGTCAGAGAACACAACCCTAAGTGAACTAACTCAGAAACAGAACACAAAACACCACCACTTCCCACTTACATGTGGGAATTAAATGGCCTCAGAGATGGAAATAATGTACTCTGGAAAATACAAAATCAGGGAAGGTCAGGAGGAAGACTAGGATTCAGAAATTACCTATTAAATATAAGGTTCACTATCTGGGGGATGGGCCAACTGAGGCCCAATTCCCCCTGCTATGCAATATGTCCATGTAACAAACATGTACTTGCATCACCTAAATCTAAATTAAAATAAAATTATATTTCAAAAAAGAGACAAGAGAAATGTTAAAGTTTTGCAAAGGGTGTCCTGTACATTTCAAAATTATTTTTGTTTTCATAAGGATTCTGAAAAATGTTTAAACATTTTTAAATTGTTGTATTAGTCTGGGGCTTAAAATATTAGTGTATTTCACTAAGAGTATTACAGGTGCTGGAAAATCTGCACAAAGGAAAAATACAACAATTTTTTTAAATTTTAAAACTTAAATTTTTTGTTGGTAAAGACAAGTTTCACAAGTTATGGGATCAGTAAAATCTAAGGAATCAATGAATCAGAATATTAAAATTTAACCAAAAATGGAAACCCTGGGTGCTGCAGATGCAAAATTTTTAAATGCAAGGGAAAAATTACCTACAAATAGTGTGAGATCAATTATGTAATGTGCATATTGAACTAAGATACCAAACATATTCAAATAAGAGGCATAAAAAATAAATTAATTAAATTAACAAGACCGAAAGGTCTTTTTGGCATTAATTTATGAATGTATACTTAGAGTAGCTTTGTGTTATGTGTGACAATGCTGAGATACACTTCGGATGTTTTTCTAAAAACATGTGGTGCATTTCCACCGTAGACAGCATGTTCCATGTTGGGAGGGACTTGCCTTTGGGATGCTTGCCTGAAGTTTAGGGAGAAAGAAAATCTTCTTGATGAAAAGCCCAATTCTACTGTCCTGAGCAATGAATATATTTGATATATGATGCACATATATTTCATCCCCTGGGTTTAACATAACTTATTTTTTCAGTCAGACCCAATAGAAAGCAGCTGGGCTTTAAAACACAGGACAGGACAACTGCACACTAGAAGTCAATAGATGCCCTGGGCTGGGCAGGGTGGGCCGCAGTCCTGGGGAGAACCAGAGTACACAGTGGGGAGATGTGGACTCAAGTCCCATTCTCTTGTCTTGACCTCGAACAGTCCATTACCTCCTCCCTGCCCCAGTTTTCCTATTTGATAAAATCACCACCCCATGAGGTTGCTAAGAAAATCACCTGTGGTAATAGACACGATCACCCCTTTGAGGGAGCTCTCCGCTGATCAATAATAGGTATCCAAATGCTGATCGGAGCCCTTCAAGTATTTTTCTTATTTAACGTGGCTTAAGCTCTCTGCGGGCATTTATTGAGTCTTTTTATATGTCCAAGGCATTGTGTTAGGTGCACAGTCACTTCAAATATTCCTTAATTGAACTACACGACAAGTGATGAAATTGGATTGAATTGACAAGGAGAAACATGATACAATGAGAGAAAAAAACGGAAATGGCATCTAATTAAGGGCTTTTTTGGCTTTTATAGAAATATAGAAATTTGGAGAAGAGGGACATGCAAGAGAGAACAGACATTTAACGGGGACAAGTATTTACTGAATATCTACTTCGCACCTGACACCATGCCAGCTCTTCTCCCAAACACTGCCTCATTAACTCCTAACAGCACACTGAGAAAAAAGCATGATTACCTTCCTTTTCAAAAGAAACCCAGGGTTCAGAAAAGCAAAGTAACCTGTCCAAGGTGACCTGAGGAAGTGGCAGGGCCAGAGAAGAAAGCCTGCTCTCTCTGCTGCTGCAAAGGCCTCCCCTTTCTCACTTAGCCCTCGGGGCTGGGGATCATCACCTCTGCTTGCTTTCATTTAATTTATCTTCTGTTTCTCATACCACATTGGCTGAGCTGCACTCACCAGGCCCGTTTTCAATTATAGCCTGCAAGCCTGTGCTTTGAGGAACATAACTTATTTTTTCAGTCAGACCCAATAGAAAACAAAACTGTGTGTTTAAATACTAATTAACCTTTCACAGCTCTCAGGCTCATGCTCTGTCCCCCATCCCACCCCCTCCTTCCTACCTCCTATCATACCTCACTTACATTTCCCTAAAGAAAAAGAAGCATGTGACACACAGGACAGTTCTTGCCACAGTTTCTTCCTTGGACGCCATCACTGGGTGGTCTGCAGTGTATGACTAAGAAGACTTCTGTAGTTGCATTTAAACACCCTGAGAAATAGGAGCTTCTGTAATCCCAGCACCTTGGGAGGCCGAGGCGAGAGGATTGACTGAGCCCACAGGTTCAAGAACAGCCTGGGCAGCTTGGTGAGACCTCGTCTCTACAATAAAACAGAAAATTAGCCGGGCATGGTAGCATGCGCCTATAGTTCCAGCTACTTGGAAGGCTGAAGCGGAAGGATCACCTGCCTGAGCCCAGCAGGTCGAGGCTGTGCTGGCTGTGAGCATGCCACTGCACTTCAGGCTGGATGACAGAGTGAGAGTCTGACTCAAAAAAATAAAAAATAAAATCCTGTCTCCCAACTTAATAAGTCCCACCAATCTTTCTCCTCTAAAAAAGGAAAGAAAGAAAGAAAGAAAGAAAGAAAGAAAGAAAGAAAGAAAGAAAGGAAGGAAGGAAGGAAGGAGGGAGGGAGGGAGGGAGGGAAGGAAGGAAGGAAGGAAGGAAGGAAGAAAGAAAGAAAAAGAAAGAAAGAAAGAAAGAAAGAAAGGAAGGAAGGAAGGAAGGAAGGAAGAAATAGAAGCTTGCCATGGATGTAGTCACTAATGTGCTTTTCTCTCTGCATCAAGAATTCTGGGCTGTCTTTGCCATCAGGTTTGCAAAGTCCATTCCAAGGATGGCTCTGTTGGTTCCCATTGGTGTCATTCCCACTGACTGTAGTATTCTCCCCTGTCTGAAATCTCTCATAGGACACAGGCTTTGAAGGAAGGCAGCCTGCCCATCCAAGTGAATTTTATGCATCCTTATACACCAGCTTAAGCAGCGTCTTTATTCAAACCTCCATGTCGGCATCATGATTTTCTCGTATTTCTTTGCATCACCCTCGCAGTTATGTCTCCTTCTTCACTGTCCTGTGTTCACAGCTTTCTCCTTCAGTTTGGGACCCATTCTGCTTCAATATCCTTGCATTGACCACATGGTTTTGGAGTCGTGGTATCGCTTTTGATCTCAAAATCTTTTGAGAGAATACAGCCATATGTGTCTCTCCCCAGTCTGAGTGCTGCACTCGGAAAGCACCCCTTTCTCCCCAGTGCTATTCTTTGACGAACCTCATAAGGTGTTTACTTTGGGACATGTTGAATATACAGTGCTTGAGGGGGAATTCAAATGGAGACACAGTTGGATATGTTGGTTCAAAGCTCCAGAGAGAAAAGAAAAAAGATTAGAAATAAAGGTGACTTGGAAGGCAGAGAAAAGGAAGGGAAATTTCTAGAAGAAAGGAATGGTAAATGGGATCAAATATAACAGAGGAGTGTGTTAGCGTAATAAAGGGATGTGTTTATTGGGTTTTGCAACAAAGTTGCCTCTGTCAGATACTCTTTTGTGGCTGGGAGGGTAAAGACACCAAACTGTAACAACTTCAAAAGATAATGAGTGGAAAAATGTTGAGATACAAAGTACAGATCTTTATCTCAAAGAGCCTAACCCAAGGCCTGACACATAGCAGCCTCTCAGTAGATAAATGTTAGTGAAGGGGACATGGAAAAGCCAGAATGAAGAGCAGGGACCTTGGCATTTTAAGAACATGTCCTGTGGATTTTTATCTCAAAAGTAGTTCACAATCTAACTAGGAATATAAGTAAGGATGTAGGTAACAATTGAAATATGACTTTTAAGAGGTGCACAAATAAACAGTAAATTGTGCATAACAAATGGAGACATAAGAACCCAAGACTGGCCGGGCTCGGTGGTTCAGCCTGTAATCCCGTGCTTTGGGAGGCTGAGGTGAGTGGATTAACTGAGCCCGTGGGTTCGAGACCCACCTAGGCAACTTGGTGAGACCTCATCTCTACAATAAATCAAAAAATTATCCGGGCGTGGTAGCACGTGCCTGTAGTTCCAGCTACTTGGAAGGCTGAGGCGGAAGGATCACCGGAGTCCAGCAGGTTGAGGCTTCAGTGGCCAGGAGCGGCCACTGTACTCCAGTCTGGGCGACAGAGTCAGACACCAACTCAAAAACAAAAAAATAAAAAAATAAAAGAACCTGAGACTGTCTGTGTGTCTCACCTACAAACAAATGGGTGAAGTGCTTCTGGTTTGTGTTTTACAGGTAGTTGAATTAAAATTGATAACAAAGAAGATATAGGGGTGTTTAATAAGTAAAGTGTCTGAGATTATATGTGCCTTATGAAAATGGTTGGGATAAAGAACAAATTTAGAATTTGTTAGGAAAATGATTAGTGGACTCCGACATTTTCCTGGCGATTGTAGATTCTAAGTTCTGATCTTCAAGTCAAAATCTCCATTTGACTGGTGAATGGAGAAGTGACCTTTCTCTTGGTATTTATAACTATTAAATTATGTAGTGACTGATATTTGTTCATTGATTCATTCACTCAATTCAGTAGTTATCTACTGAGCACCTACAATGTGTAAATCCTTATATCCTTCCATTAGGTGACAGTGGCCAGGGTGTTTAACTGTGAAAAAGACCAGACTACGTTGGGCAGAATATCCTCTCTGGAAACAAAACTACACCAAGGTCCATTATCACTCATCCAAAAGTTGCTGCCCAGGTAGAGATGGAGTGAGAGGAGTTAGTTGGAATCTACTTCAGAATTGGAGCCATGGTAGACTGATGACTGCATTTCTGCCATAGAGATCAACCTTCTAGATGATCACACACTGGTTACCAGAGAGTTACTCATCCTCCTTGCATATTCCTAGTGGCATCAAAAGTCGTTCTTGTAAAAATGTATTTGCAGTGAAAGTTTAAGGTCAGAGCCAAGAGCTGGTGATACTGAGGCATGAGGGTGAAGATCACCACTGCCCTGGGTGTCAGGCACATGGAGACAGGATGTAAACATATTTTTGGATGCATGATTTACAACTGATTTCATGGGATAGGACACTGAGACCGAGCTGTATGTTTGCTTTTGCGGATCTTACTGGTTCTGGGTTCTTTTCTCTTGCCTTGTTTGCCTGGTCATCTGGCCCAGTCCAGATTGGTCCTTCTCAAGTCCTGCTGTCTGTCTGTTCTCCCAAACTCTCAAGGGAAAGATGATATATGCGTGTGTGCGCGCGCACATGTTTCTGTGAGCACATGTGTGTGTACGGAACCTAACAAAAAGGTCAAGTAGCAATCAATAATTATCAAAAATGTATTTATTCTCATATTAGAGATCAATAACTAAGTCATAAAAAACAACTACTAAACTAGCAACAGCCATGGGGGATACCCATTTTACAGATGAGGAAACTAAATTCCAAAGAGAGTCAGTGACTTGCTTCAAGCGGCATTACTAGGAAGCGGCAAGACCGGGGTTCAAACCCTGTCCAGGTTGGCTCCACACCTCGAAAATGCCCTATGCATCTAGCGTGTCCCCCCACCCCCTTCGGTAAAAGAGCATATTCACCTTAAAAGTTTCTCTTCATCTTAGCAGTCCCTGATGTATGGGATGTTCTTCCTTTGCGGGCCTCAGGTGGGATGGCGTCTTACTGCGCATGTGCCCGTGTTCAGGTGATTTAGACAAGGTCCAGTAGGTGGGGCCAGAGAGCAGGTGCGAGCAGGCCTGGCGCGGATGAAGGGGAGCCGGGACCTGGGTGGGCCCTGTGCTCGCCGGCTCTTGCGGGTGGGCTTCCCGCTTCAGGCCACGATTTAGGCCTGGGCTGCAGGGAGATACCCCCTCCTGTGAAGGCACTCTCCCAGTCCTGAGGATTAAGGCCAGACGGGAGTTTGCTGCTTACGGTAACTTTGGGAATAACATTCTATGGGAAGGGAAAATCAGTGAAAGATACAAAAACACTTCCGCAGCATCACATGATGAGGATAATCTTACTTAAAGGCAGGTTTGAGTCCTGGTGTACGCTTGTTTTCTCTCTCTCTCTCTCTCTCTCTCTCTCTCTCTCACCCCTCCCCCAGTCTGTCTGTGTCTCTCTCTCTGTCTCTCCTCTCTCTGTCTCTGTCTCTCTCTCCCACTGTCTGTCTGTTTCTCTCTGTCTTTCTCTCTCTCTCTCTGTCTTTCTCTCTCTCTCTCTCTCTCTGTCTCTCTCTCCCTCTGTCTGTCTGTTTCTCTCTCTATCTTTGTCTCTCTCTCCCGCTGTCTGTCTGTTTCTCTCTCTGTCTTTGTCTCTCTCTCCCTCTGTCTCTTTCTCTCGCTCTCTGTCATTTTGTCTCTCTCTCTCTTCCTCTCTCTCTTTTATCCTGTTGTTGTTTGTTTTCTTGAATCAGGATCCAAATAATGTCAAGCCATTTATATTGATTGATGTTTGATAACTGCCCCACTTTCTTACTCTTCTAATAGACATTTTACAATAGCATGGCACATTTGATCCAATTAATGAACTGGTCTTGATACTTTATTGTCAATGAGCTACTTTATTGTCAAGTGTGTTCAGATTTCCTTAGTTTTGACCTGAGGTCCTCTTTCTATTCCAGGATTCATCCAGGATGCTGCACGACGGTTACTTGTCAGGTTTCCTTACGCTCCATGGCTGCTTCTCAAACTCACCTTGTTTTTGATGACCTTGACAGGTTTGAGGATATTTTGTAAGATGTCCCACAACTGGGTTTTTTCTGATGTTTTTCTCGTGATTAGACTGTTTCTCCCATGATTAAATCTTTGGGGAGAAAGAGGTAGAGGGCCGTTTTCATCACATTATATCAAGGTGACATACAATCAGCATGATTTATGACTGTGGAGGTTTAACCTTGATCATCTGGTAGAGGTAGTGTTTGTCAGGATTCTCCATGGAAAGTTGCTATTTTTCCCCCCTTTCCATATTGTACATTTTGGAAGGAAGTCACCGTGTGCAGTGGATGCCTAAGGAGTAGAAAATCATACTTTTCTTCTTTGCATTAGTTGAAACATTTTTATCATGTATTAGTTCAATTATTTATATAAGCATGGAGTCGTGAATATTTATGTTACACTTTGGGCTTTCATCCAATACTACTCAGTGTTGCTGAAGGGAAAGTTCTGGCTTTGGCCAATGACAGCTCTTTCCATCGGTTCCTCTGCGTCTGTGACACACCCCCATCAGTGGGGGCTGGTATTTCATTTGGTTTTGGACATTTAGTTTCCCTCCCTCCCTCTTAGCTCCCTTCCGTCTTCTCCTCCTTTCTTTTCCTCCTGCCTTCCCATCTTCCATCCTCCTTTCCTTCTGTTTTTAAATATAGCTCTGCTCTGTGCTGGAACACTTGAAATAAAAGAGAGTCCCTGCCCTCAAAGGTGTTCCCAGACACACAAAAGGCCAGACAAAGGCATACACATTCAATACAAGGAGATAATTTATATAGAAAGGAAAACACAGGGTGTCAGACAGGATAGAGATGTTGGGATGAGGGCAGTCACTCAGGTTCTGTCTCTTGGACCTTGACAATGTCTCTTTGTGACCTTGACAAGATCATCTCCCTTCTCTGGGCCCAGATTTTACAAATCATGAAAGCCAACAGGTTGGTGGGGGCAAGATCTTGGAACAGAGAGAGACCTAACTTTTTTTATTTTTAAAAACAAGTTTGATGCTATTCACTGTGGTAGAAAATGTCATTATTTACTTACTCATTAACAGCATAAATGATGAAGTGGGCACTGGGAAGGAGATTCATATTTAGTGACTAACTCATCAGATTATTTTTGAATGCCAACTATGTACAGATTTCTACTCATTCATGTACCCCTCACAAAAAATAAGAAGTCGTTATACTCATTTTAAAGATGAAGAAATAGAGTCTCAGAGACCTTAAGCAGCTTACATAAAGCCTCTCCAGTAAGTGGAGGGCTCAGATCTGAGCCCGGGTTAGCCTGGCTCCAGCCTTCAGTCCTGCCATGATAAGGATTGTTACCCATTTCTTCTATGATTGCAGAAGTCTCTCCCGTGGGTGGGGGGTGGCAGGAGGCTTGGATAGCTTAACAAGAGCACTCAGCACAGAAGCCAACATCCTAGGATCCTCTCACTAAGTCAGTGCTGTTGGTTTGGGTAGTCAATTTCTACATGGGCTCTGGCTGTTGATCAGTGACCATTCACTTTACAACATTTCCCAACCTGGCTGCTGATACATTTCCTGAGCAGATCACACAGACATCAATGGTGCCAGGATGAGACCATCTTGCTCATGCCCTCAAAGGGCATCAGACAGAAGACGGACCTTTCCGAGGATGGCTGCCACAGAGCATGACCATGGGCACAGGGGTCACATGTGGAGGAATGATTTGGGGAATGAAAAGCCTTGAGCTTTGGAGAAAGCACAAAAATCCTGGAAGATTTTCAGCAGCAGTGCAGGGGAGAGGAGAGAACACCGCAATTAGAATCAAAACAAGGAAATGGAAATCAAGATAGTTATGGGTCATCAGCTGTATGCCAGGCACATGCCAGATAGAGTGAAAAGGCAGTCCCTGCCCTCAAGGAGCCGGCAATGTCCTGCAGGGCCTGAAGAGATAGGTGCAGCATCAAATAACTTGTGACTCGTGGGACTAGTGCTTTGGAAAATTGGTGCCATTTTGCAGGGGACTTCCCTAGCATAGGGCTCTGAACCTCCCTCCTAATGCCAGCTGGAACAGCACTCTGATCCTAGCTGTTAACAGACAGTTACGGGTAAGACAAAACACACCCACTACGCTAATAAAATTTAATGCTCAAATCAAGCAATAAAACCGCCTGTTCATATGCATTTTTATATCTCCCTGTATAATTAAAGGAATCTCATTCCCTAAGAAGAATGTCTTAAGTCAGTATGCAAAGTGTACCCCTCTTCCCCGCCCATTCATTGATTCCACAGACAACATCCAAGGAGCACAGAAGCAAGAAGGCAGAAGAGGGAGAAATGGTTGCCTTGAGTTTCCCATCCGTCGTGGCACAATGTGTCTTAATGGTGGGTGGAGGCTACATTCTCCCTGCATGCTCCGAGACAAGGCTGGGGAAACGTACAAGAGCAGTCAGATAAAAATTAATCTTGCTCCCCCTCTCTTTCTCCAGATGCTCTGAGTTCAGCATCTCAGATTTCTTTTCAATGCATCTAGCCTGTCATATTAGTATAAAATGTCTTATGTAGCCAAGCAGCTTAGACAGTGCTCGTTCATCATCAAAACCTGTGTTGCAGCCTTTGCTGACAGGATGCCCTGGCATCGCTTCACCCCCACAAAATACTCAGGGGCCAAGACACCGTGTGGGTTTACCCTGGATCTCCACCTATGAAAAGAGAGTATAGAAATAGGAATTCAGGCCAGGCATGGTGGCTCACACCTGTAATTCCAGCACTTTGAGAGACTGAGGTGGATGGGTTGCTTGAGCCCAGGAGTTCTAGACCAACCTGGACAACATAGCAAGGCCTCATCTATCTCCCCCCACCCCTGCCCAAAATTAGCTGGACATAGACATGGTGGTGTATGCCTGTTGTCTCAGTTCCTTGAGAGGCTGAGGTGGAAGGATTGTCTAATCCCAAGGGGTTTAGGCTGCAGTGAGCTGTGATTGTACCACTGCACTCTATCTAGCCTGGGCAACAGAGTGAAAGCCCTCAACTAAAAAAAAACAAAAAAACAAAAAAACCTAAGAATTAAGAAGACAGGAATATGGTCAAGATATGGGGATTCCATAAGAGAAGAGTGGTCTGATTTTTTTCATGCAAAAATACAAGTAAAATTTGTATTTTTAATTGCAAATCAGAGAATGCCATTTTTACTAAGAATGCGAGTGATTCATTTTGGCATTTAAAATAATTTTCGAATCACCCGGAAGTTATATTAAATAAATAAGTTAGTGTAGGGGTGGAGAGAATGTGTTCTCTGGGATTCCTTCCAGGTTGTTGTGATTCAACGCGTCTCCTCAATGTGTTCCATGTGCTCAATGTGGCTGGTATTTGTGCCTGCAGGATCCTTGGCCTGAAGCAGCATGTGATTTGGTGGAGGAGACGCAAGTACCCCGGATTTTAAGAGTGTAAAATCTGTCATCGCAGAGGTAGGAATAGCACCGGAGAAGTGACTTAAAGTTCAACATCATAAGAGACAACTTACAAACAGCAGCATGATAGACAAAAGCTGGCTGTAAGGAGGGACTCTGTGGCAGATGAGGCGCTAAAAGATCCTTCCAAAAGGATCCAAAGTAGAGGATACTACTTATAGATTCTAGATATACCGTGAAACTGATTTAGATATGTTTTGCTTTCCTTCAGTGCTTAGTGCTGAAAAGAACTATAAAATGAAAACAAAAAAAAGTCTGGGAGATGTAAAGGGCTTTTCAAACAATATTCATTCTTTTCTAGTTTTCATCTGTCGCTTGACCCACCCCCTCCTGGAGACCGCCTTGTCTCTCCAGATAAATCCCCTAATAGATATATATCCTAGAGCAAACCCTCTGGAAATATGTGCGATCATCATCATATAGAAAGTTTTAAGCAATTTTGTTGGCAAGAAATATTAGTAAACAAAAGTCAGTGTTAGGTGGACTGCTCTAACAGTTCATACCATAAACTAAGTGGCTGAAACCACAAGCATTTATTCCTCACTGTTCTGAAGGCTGAGAATTTTGAATACAAGTTTCTGGCAAATTCAGTGTCTGGTGAGGGCCAGCTTGCTGATTCATAGACAGCTATCTTACTGCTGTGTCCTCACATGGTGAAGAGAAAAGCAAGATCTCTTGGGACTCCTATAAGGACACTAATCCCATCTGAGCTCTCTATTCTCACGACCTCATCTATTCCAATTACTTTCTAAAGACTCTTGCCTCCTAACACCATCATAGTAAGGGATAGAATCTTAACATACAGATTTCAGGGGGACACAGGCATCTGATCTGTAAAAACTGGTAAAATGCTATGGCCAGGAAGGAAGGCCAGGAATGCAACCTCACCAGGTAATTTTGGGCAAACTTCTGAACCTTGCTGGTTATTGTGTCCCTTGTAGAGTAAGTCCCATACATACAAGTAAGTGCCATTCCAAGAGCATGTTTATAAGTCCAATTTGTTAGTAAGTCCAACAAAATTAGTTTAGGTACCCAACTAACACAATCAGCTATCTAGTACTGTACTATACTAACTTGTCACACAAACAATACATTAAAAATACACATAAAAATAAAGAAAACGTTTTAAATCTTACAGTAAAGTATTTTGAAAAGTACAGTGAACTAACTTGCATGATTGGACATGTGAACACATGCTTGTATCTTTGAAAGTTCTCAACTTGAAGGTGTGTATGTAGGGGAAATACTGTATATAGACACAAGTTGAATTAGTGATCACTACAGTAATTTCTTTTCCTAGTAAGCTATAAATTGTCCTTTTAAATTACTTCAGAGGAAAAATAATTTACCTTATCCCATGCATTCATCCATTCGTTCCTTTGTCCTTTCATTCAACAAACATTTATTTATAGACCATGTCCTGTGTTCCTCACTGTAGATAAAGAAATGTGGGAGACAAAGCTGTTGTCATCAAGAATCTCCAGAGTGAAGGAATCGTCTTTGGATTCTAGCAATTTTACTTCTTAAGTAACATTTCTGAAAATATAGATGCAGCTTTGGAACATTGTGGTAATTCTAAAGTTTTGCTTGCCTTTCGTGCTTAGTACTGAAAAGAGCTACAAAATGAGAAAAAGTCTGGGAGATATCAAGAGCTTTTCAAACAGTATTCACTCTTCTCTAGTCTTCATCTGTTGCTTGAACCACTTCCTCAACAGCATCTCCTTTGGCAAAGATTTCCTTGCCTTTCCAGATAAATCCCCTAAAATGGAGACCACACTGCCTAGCGCAGCTAATTTTCACAGTAAGCAGTTCTGAGAATCAGAGAGCTGTGTTTTTGCTCACTGGAGTGTGTCTTCCTATGCACTCACCCAACAGTTCCTGCTCAGCCTCCTCAGGGTCACACAGAACAGGGCTAATCAGTAATCCGCATTTATACAGCAGCTGTTTTGACAATTCCTACCAGTGACCTAGACAGATGACTTTACCTGTCTGGTTTTCTTGTCTATGAAACGGAGAGAATACTACCTTTCTTACTTACAAGATAACTAGGATATCAAATAGCATTTGATTTGCAAAGATGCGTTGTCAATTGCTATTAGGTCCTATACATATACCATTAATTAATGATAATAATAATAATGCTCTTAGTAGCAGTAGAGATATTTGTAAGTTGATCATAGTATTAATACCATCACATCCTGTACACGTAACCAAATTAAATAGCATCATTATTATAATTTTTTTAACTAACTGTTTCAAATAGAAGACTGTTGGTGATCTTAGCAAGAGCCCCCATTTTAAAGGATTAGTGGGAGAGGAACTCAATTTATGTAAACACGAATTAAGAATAAAAATAAGTTAAATCACTTTTTCAGGAAGTGAAAGTATAAAGTAAAAGAGTGATAACAGAGGGAGACAACAAGGGGACACATGGTTACAGAAATTTTTTTGTTAATGTTATAAACAAAAATGTCTTGAAAAAATTTTTAGAGATAAAAAGAACTGGTATGAAGTGATAGTTTGAAGTTAGAAAACATGATAATTTATAAAGCACAAAAAGTCTTAGGATAGACCAAGGGCACTAATATGTTTTATATGAATAGAACACAATTTCATTTTATTCAGTTATATTCATATTATTGTCCCCAGTTTAAAGATGGGAAAATAGAGACATGAAGTAAAAAGTTCTAACAAAGAAACATACCAAAAAAAGTAAGAGGTTGAAAAGAAAAACCAATTATAAATTATATCATCAAGATTTGCTTTTGTTTTTATTGTACAACGTGGCTTAAATAAAAAGATAGAATTGTGTGGGAGAAAAATCACTATTAGAAGGCTTTTAATATTACAGAGATTTCTAGCTGGAATGTAGGGATAGTTCGACATGTGAAATTGATCAAGGCAATATACCACATCAATAGAATGATGAAAAACATGGTTATTTTAAATGATGCAAAAAAGCATTTGATGAAATTCAACACCTTTTCATGATTTAAAAAAAAAATGCTCAACACACTGCTAATAAAAGAACATTATCTAAACATAATAAAGACCATATTTGGAAAGCTTATTGTTAATATTGTACTCTACAGTGAAAGACTAAAAGCTTTTTTCTGAGAAATGAGACGAAATGCCCACTTTGGTCACTTCCATTTAATATAATACTGGTAGTCCTAGCCAGAGCAATTGGTCAAGAAAAAGAAATAAAAATCATCCAAATTGCATATAAGGAAGTAAAATTATCTCTGTTTTAAAATATAATCTTATATATAGAAAATCAAAATATACCACAAAAAGTATTTTATAACTAACAAACAAATTCAACAAAGTTGCAAAATCGACATGCAACAATCATTTGCATTTTTTACACTATCAATAAACAATCCAAAAAGGGAAATTAAGAACATAAATCAATTTATTAGAGCATCAAAAACAATGAAACACTTAAGAGGAAATTTAATCAAAGAGTGAAAAGACTTATACCCTAAAAACTACAAAATATTGCTGAAAGAAATTAAAGAAGATATATGTAAGTGGAAAGACATTCTGTGCTCATGGATTGGAAGACTTACTATTTTAGGGATGTCAATATCACCCAAAGTGATCTACAGATTCAGTGCAATTCCTATCAAAACTCTAATGGTAATAGAGAAGTTCATCTTAAAATTCGTGTGGAATTTAAGGAACCCCCAAATATCAAAAACAACCTTGAAAAAGAAGAACAAAGTTAGAAGTTTCACACTTCTTGATTTCAAAACTAAAGCTCAAAACAATGTGTTACTGGCATAAACACAGACATATAAACCAATGGAACAGGCTAGAGTGCTCAGAAATAAATCAAGGCGACAAGATAAATAAATAAACTAAATAAACTAACTAAATAAATAAACAAGGTGACAAATAAAACAAGGTGACAAGAAATAAACCAAGTGTGACAAGACAATTTAATGGGAAAAGGATAGTCTCTTCAACAATGGTGTTAGGAAAACTTGATATCCACATGGAAAAGAATGAAATTGTATCCTTTCAATAAACCACATACAAAAATTAGCTCAAAATGGATTAAAAGCCTAAATAAAGACCTAAAATGGATTAAAGCCTAAATATAAGACCCAAACCTATAAAAATTTGTTATGAAAACAAAGATTTAGCAAGGATTTGGCAAGGATTTTCTGAATATGACATCAAAAGTACAGGTCACAAAGTAACAACAGACAAATTTGACAACATAACAATTAAAAATAGTATCAAAGGATACTATTAACAGAGTGAAAGGCAACTCATAGAATGGAAGAAAATATTTGCAAATCATATACCTAATAAGGGGTTAATATCCAGAGTATGTATGTATATACATATTCCCACAACACAACAACAACAACAAAAACACAAATATCTCAATTTTAAAAACATGTTAAGAATCTAAATAGACATTTATCCAGACAAGTTACATGAAATGCCAACAAGCATATGAAAAGATGCTTAACATCATTCATCATTAGTAAAATGCAAAGCAAAACCATACATCATCTCATACCTCTTAGGATGACTACTGTTTAAAAAAAGAAAAAAGCAAATGTTGGCAAAAGTGTAAAGTAACTGGAACATTTGTACCCTGTTGGTGGGAATGGAAAATAGTACAGCCACTCTGAAAAACAGCACAGTGATTCCTTAAGAAATGAAAAGTAGAATTTTCATATGACCCAGCAATTCCACTTCAAAATTTCTAGCCAAAAGAAAAGAATGAAAGCAGGGTTTTGAAGAGTCATTTGTATACTGTGTACATTTCAGCATTATTCACAATAGCCAAGAAGTGGAGCAAAACCACAGAGTCATCAATAGAAAAACAAAACATGGTCTAGGAATACAAGGGGATGTTATTCCGTCTTAAAAAAAAAAAGGAAATGCTGTTACTGCACAGATGAGCCTGGAGGACATGCTGCTAAGTGAAAGAACCCATCACAAAAAGTCAAATACTGTGTCATTTCAAGAGCCATTTAGTCAGGCTCACAGAATCAGAAGGTAGAATTGTGGTTGCCAGGGGGTGGGAGGAGGGAGAAGTTGTTGTTTAATGAATCTAGAATTTATTTAGGAAATAAAAATAGTTCTGGGATTGTGAATAGTGCTGCAATAAACATGCATGTACAGGTATCTTTTTGGTAGAATGATTTGAGGTCCTTGGGTATAGTCCCAGTAGGTGGATTCCTGGGTCACATGAAGGTCAATGTGTAGTTCTTTTAGAAATCGCCACCCTGTTTTCCATAGAGGTTGAACTAGTTTGTATTCCCACCAGCAGTGTAGAAGCATTCCCTTTAGTCTGCAACCTCACCGGCATCGGTTGTTTGTTTTATTAATGATGGTCATTCTTATTGAGGTTATGTGATATCCCAATGTGGTTCTGATTTGCATTTCTCTAATGATCAGTGAGAATGAGTGCTTTTTCATGTGTCTATGGGCTGCCTGTGTATATTTTCAGAGAAGTGTCTATTCATGTCGTTTGTGCACTTTTTAATGGGGCTGTTTGTTTTTTTCCTTTTGGCACGTTTCAGTTCCTCATAGATCCTGGATGTTCGGCCTTTGTCAGATATACAGTTGGCAAATATTTTTTCCCATTCTGTAGGCTGTCTCTGCACTTTCTTTTGCTTTGCAGAAGCTTTTCAGTTTA
>CAUYQG010151014.1:0-12591 GCA_963574415.1 Tarsius wallacei | reverse complement strand
CTGATCTATAAGTATATGTGTGAGTGTGAGTGTGTGTGTGTGTGTGTGTGTGTGTGTGTGTGTGTGTGTGTGTGTGTATATATATATATATAAATTTTTTTTTTCTTGAAAACAATGCCTGGGAGGAAAGTGTTCTTATATTTAAAGTATGTTTCTTGTAGTCATCATATAGTTAGTAGGCTCTTGTTTTTTGATCCACTCTGACGATCTCTGCTTTTAATTGCTTTTTTGCAGGCACAAGCCACACTACGCCTGGCCTTTGCTGCTTTTAATGTGTTATTCTTGTGTTTGTTCCGGTTTTTGTCTTCCATACTTTCTGCCTTCTGTGGTTTCAACTGAGCATTTTATGATTCAATTTTTCTGCTTTTTTAAGGGAGGGAGGCACATAGCATCAATAAGAGTACCCGATCCCAAAAACACTTGTTTAAAAAAATTTTTTTTACTGCTTGCTCTAGAGTTTGCAATATGCATTTACAGCTAACCCAAGTTCACTTTCAAATAACACTATATACCTCACAGGTGATGTGAGTACCTTATAAGGTAAAATATTCTTATTTCCTTTGTCCCATCTCTTATGTCATTGCTGTCACTCATTTCACTTATAATAAGCTATAGTCATTGGGTTCATTTTTGTTAGTATTACTTTGAACAAACTGTTATCTGTTAGATCACTTGAGAATAAGAAAAACACTGTTGGTGGGAGTATAAACTAGTACAACCTCTGTGAAAAACAGTGTGGCAATCCCTAAAAGGTCTAAAAATCAACCTTCCATACAACCAGCAGTCCCTCTTCTGGAAATATACCCGGAGAAACTTAAATGATTCTGTAAAAAAGATACCAGCACACATACGTTTATTGCAGCATTATTCACCATAGCAAAAACATGGAACCTACCATCCTGCCCATTGAAAGTGGACTGCATTCAAAAAATGTGGCACAGATACACGATGGAATACTATGCAGCCATAAAGAAGGACAAACATACAGACTCTGCAGCCACTTGGATGGACTTAGAGTCTATCATACTCGGTGATCTATCACAGAAACAAAGAACAGAGTACCCCGTGCTCTCACTCATCAGCGGACCCTGAACATTTACCAGAATACTGTAAGAAAGGGATCAGCAGTAGTGGGACACTGCTGGAGGGGCGGGGGGGAGACGCATAGCATCAATAAGGGTACCCGATCCCAAAGCAGGTGAAGTGGGGTCCAAAGGGAGGATCAAACTTTACCTGTACGGTGGCCACGTTATACCTAATCCTGAATTGTGCCCCAAGTCTTTAAAATAAAATAAACTATTTTAAAATAAGCATTTTTATTTTAACCTTTATCTGTTTCTTCTCTAGTGCATTCTCTTTCCTTACGTGGATCTGAGTCTCTGGCTTGTATAATTTTCCTTCTCTCTGAAGAATTTATTTAGCACTTTTTACAAAGCAGGTCTATTGGCAACAAATTTCCTCAGTGTCTGTTTGCAGACAGACACTGTTTGAGACAGTGTTTATTTCTTCTTTACCTTTGAAGGATAATTTCACAGAACACAGAATTCTAGATTGGTGGGGGGTTTTCTCTCAACACTTTAAATATTTCCGTTTACTCTCTGCTTGCTTGAATGGTTTCTGAGGAGTCAGAAGTAATTCTTTTTTTTTTTTTTTTTTTTTTTTTGAGTTGGAGTCCCACTCTATTGCCCAGACTGGAGTGCAGTGGCCGCTCCCGGCCACCGCAGCCTCGACCTGCTGGGCTCCAGCGATCCTTCCGCCTCAGCCTTCCGAGGAGCCGGAACTACAGGCGCGCGCTACCACGCCCGACTGACTTTTTTTTTTAATTTATTGTAGAGAGGAGGGCTCGCCAAGTTGCCCAGGCGGGTCTTGAACCCGCAGGCTCAGGCAATCCACTCACCTCAGCCTCCCAAAGGCGCGGGATTACAGGCTGAGCCACCCAGCCCGGGTGGAAGTAATTCCTATCTTTGCGCCTTACAGGTAAGATGTCTCTTCCCTTTGCCTTCTTTCAAAAGAATTCCTTTGTTTTCTGCAGCTTGAATACGTGTCATTTGGGGGGAGTTGTTTTGTTGATGTCGTTGCCTGCTTTTTGACATTTAGCCTGCTTGATGCTCTCTGAGCTTCCTTGACCTGTGGTTTCATGTGCAACATTAACTTGGAGAAATCCTCAGTCATTATTGCTTTAAATGTCGCTTCTGTTTCTTCCTTTCTTCTCCTTTTGATATGCTCATTATGTATATGTTACACTTTTTGTAATTATCCCACCGTTCTTCGATATTCTGTTACCATTTTTTTTATTCAGTGTTTTTCTCTTTGCTTTTCAGGTTTGGAAGGTTCTATTGACATATCCTCAAGCTCAGATATTCTTTCCCCAGTCATGTCCAGTCTGTTAATGAGCCTACCAGTGGCATTCTGCATTTCTATTGCAGTGTTTTTGACCCGTAGCTTTTCTTTCTGATTATTTCTTAGAGCTCTATCTCTTTGCTTATAAATTCCATCTGTTCTTACATATCGTCTACTTTTCCTGTTAGAGCACTTAGTATATTAATCAGAATTGTTTTAAACCCACAGTCTGATGATTCCAACATCTTTGCCATATCTGAATCTGGTTCTAATGCTTGCTCCATCTCTTCAAACTGTATGTTTTGCCTTTTGGTATGTCTTGTAATTTTTTGTTGAAAGCTGGACATGATTCCTGCATTGGTTCTGGCAGAAGTTTCTGCTCTGGTTCCAGGGAGCTTTCTGATTCAGTAAGCTGTGATTCTCTGTATTTGCCTGTTTCTCCAATTTTAGGGGCAGCATTTGGCCCTATGACCTTAATTCTCAGACAGATCTAAGAAGAGTTGTTGAATTTTCAGGTTTTTCTCAGTTTTTTACTCTCTTTTCTTATTTTCAGTTGTTTGTAGGATAATTTGCAAATATCTTGCTATCTTCAGTAATTTGAACAATGAAGCAACAATTTCTTCTGACAAAGGCAGTAGTAAACTAAAACAAAATCAGCTGGCTGAATTTTCCTTCTTTACCTCTTGTCTGGGGATGAAACTTGATTTTCATTCGTTCAGAGCTGCAGCACCAGAGATCATTTCAGTCAACTCTTTTGTCTTGACAGCGTGTTAAGTGCAGTTGAATGTAAAAGTTGATCTGTCAATCATCTCAGAAGCGTTCTTACCGCGTTGTCCATGGCCGTCATCCTGGCACTCTGCTCACTGGTGGACTCCTTCAGAGAGTAGTAGATGGTGTTGGCCAAATTGTATTCTTGGTAATTTTGCAGCATATCAGCATCAAAATCATCATAGATACTCATGCTATCAGTATTTGCAGTGGTGTTAAGGGAAAAAATGGTCATTTGTCTTTTTATTGTTGATGTATAAGTGTTTTTTATACACTTATAAAGTCCAATTTGATTATTTATTTTTCTTCTGCTGCTTATATTATAGTATTGTATCCAAGAAACCATTGCCTAACCCAAGGTCACAAAAATGTACTCCTATGTTTTTTAAATCCATCTGCCTTATGGGAGATGACAGACCTGAATCTACAAAAGATGATAGAGCCTTCATTAAACTCATATCCAGAATTTAGCAATTCAAGGGCAATGACCAACGCATCTCCAAAAGCAGGGGGCTTTTTCCATTTCTTTGAGTGCTGCCAGAAACTGGTCTGAATGAGTCCTACGAAGTATGTCCCTGAGTTTATCACCAATTCCCACATGCATAGCTTCTTTTCCAGCTACTGTGAGCGTGGCCACAGTTCTCGATCTGAAGACACACCAATAAGGAGATGTTTCTTCTTGCCTTTGGGAACCTCAATATCAGCTTCTTCATAGAGAGCTAAAAATCCTATTCCATATACTCAAGCCAGTTTTAGCTCCCACTCAGCTCTAGTGCATTTTGCTGCTGTTACCATTTTCATAGATTGGGCCATTTTCTAGATGTTTTTGAGGGACTTTAGTCATCTGGCAATATCTTTCAAATGTGCCATATTTTAAACTTGGATCCACTGCAGCTGCAAGAACCAGGCCGACAGCCCTGCAACACCCATACAAGAGAACATGGGGGCAGCCCTGCTGAAGGTCAGACAGCCAGCTTTTTACTTGTTAGGACAGGATGGTGACTTCCAAGCTCCTTGCATGCCAGATGAGAAACCAGACCAGGAGTCCTCTTTGGCCATATTTTAATTAGGTCATTTGTCTTTTTATTGTTGATGTGTAAGTGTTTTTTATACATTTATAAAGTCCAATTTGATTATTTATTTTTCTTCTGCTGCTTATATTTTGGTATCGTATCAAAAAAACCATTGCCTAACCCAAGGTCACAAAAATGTACTCCTATGTTTTTTTAATTAATTAATTTATTTTTATTTTATTTTAAAGATGTGGGGATACAATTCAGGGTTAGGTATGCAAATGTTCATTATGCAGTTACCCTTGTTGATGAGGTGTGCACCTCCCTCCCTGGCAGTTTCCCTCAACTGCCAATCCGACCCACCCTCCCACCCCACCCCCCACCCCAGCAGCTTGCCACTATTGCCAATCCCTTTCTTATAGTATTATGATAATTGTTCAAGGTCTGCTTATGGGTGAGAACACGTGGTACTCTGTTCTTTGTTTCTGTGGTAGATCACTGAGTAGGATCGACTCTAAATCCATCCAGGTTGCTGCAAAGTCCATATGTTTGTCCTTCTTTATGGCTGCATAATATTCCATTGTGTGTATTTACCACATTTTTTTTGTCCAGTCCAGCTTCGATGGGCAGCGTGGTTGGTTCCATGTTTTTGCTATTGTGAATAGAGCTGCAACAAACATGCATGTGCAGGTATCTTTTTTGTAGAATGATTTGAGTTCCTCCGGGTATATTCCCAACAGGGGGTACTGCTATGTTTTACTCTAGGACTTTTATAGATTCAGCTCTCACGTGTTGGTCTATAATCCACTTTAAGTTAATTTTGGTATAAGGATTAAGGCAGGGGTTCCATCTTTATTCTTCCACACGTGGATAGTTAATTGTTCCAGTATCGTTCAGTGAGAAAAATTATTTTCCCTCATTGAATTGTTTTGGCAACCTTCTCAGAAGATCAGTTGACCATACTGGATTATATATAATACATATATACATATATATACTATATATATATATATTTTTTGAGTCAGAGTTTCACTCTGTCACCCAGGCTGGAGTGCTGTGGCATGATCACAGCTCACTACAACCTCCAACTCCTGGGTTCAAACAATACTCTTGTGTCAATCCCCGAGTAGCTAGGACTACAGGTATGCACCACTGTGCCCAGCTAATTTTTTTATATTTTGTACACACAAAGTCTCGTTATGTTGCCTGTGCTAGTCTCAAACTCCTAAGTTCAAGCAATCCTCTCGCCTTGGCCTCCCAAAGTGCTGGGATTATAGGCGTGAGCCATCACGCCTGGCCTCTCTCTAAATACTTTTTAACTTTTCTTTATTTCCATTTCTTGTCATTTATGTTTTGCTTTTATATGACAATAGCTGTTCAACACTGTGCTTCTTTCAGTTTCATTTTCAACACTGTTATGTTTTTATTTAGATTGCCATAAAGGAGAGGGAAGGATATCCTGGTTGATTAAATGGGGAATCAGAGTGAGCACAGGCTCAAAACAAAAATGCACAGAAGCCCAGAAGCTTGTCTCGGGAAAAAATGAGTTGGCCCGACTGGCTGAAGTGGAGAGAACATTTACGGCATTGTGGTCGCATCGAAATATTGTTTTGTTTTCTAAGTGATGGAAAAGCAGCAGAATCAGATTGTGGATAGTCTTTGTAAGTCTGGTCAAGGAGTTTATATCTTATCCTAAAAGTAATAGGGAGTCAAGTTTGAAGAGTAAGGTAATGAGTGGCTGGATAAAGAAGTGATTTAGAACAGATCATAAAGAGTAACACGGGGCAAGGAAGCTGGGTGCGGTGGCTCACGCCTGTAATCCCAGCACTTTGGGAGGCTGAGGGGGGAGGGTAGTGTGAGACCAGGAGTTCAAGACCAGCCTGGTCAACACAGTGAGACCCCCATCTCTAAAAACATAAAAAGTAATTAGTTTCAATAAATATAATAAACATTGGGCAAAGAAAGCAGGAAGAGATAACTGCACTGGTCCAAAGCTGAAGACGACCGGGCTTGTTATTTGGATTCTTGCAATGACTTTGGAAAAAACAGAGAAGTCATTTTTTAAAAATCAGTTTCAAAATGAGAGGGTAGTTAATAGCTAAGATGGAGAAAAGTGAGGACTGCAAAGACTACACTAGAATTGGCGATTAAGAAGTCAGTACTGCTGAGCCAGGTGTGGTGGCTCATGCCTGTAATCCCAGCACTTTGGGAGGCAGAAGTGAGAGGATTGCCTGAGTCCACGGGTTTGAGACCAGCCTGCGCAACCTGGTGAGACCTCATCTCCACAATAAATCAAGAAAATTAGCTGGTCATGGTGGCATGTGCCTGTAGTTCCCGCTACTCAGAAGGCTGAGGCAGAGGGATCACCTGAACCCAGCAGGTCGAGGCTGTGGTGGCCGTGAGCGTGCCACTGCACTCCAGTCTGGGCGACAGAGTGAGACTCCAACTCAAAAAAAAAGAGAAGCCACTATTGCTATCAAAAATTCAATTTTAGTTCATCAGCTGTGTGGAAGCTAAATGTCCTTAACTGAAGACTAAAAGATGAGAATATAAAAACAGCAAATCCAGAGGTAAAGAGGAGACAAAGCACCAGAGTTGGTGGTAGGTTCTGGGTCAAGAGAAGTTGTATTTTTCCCCAAGTGGAAGAGATTTTACGTGTTTGTAAAGAAAGGAAGGAGCCATTGGGAGACCGAAGATAGAACGATAGAGAAGCAAGAAGGAAGAAAAAGAGTTGTTGAAAGGGAGAAGGGACACTTGAGGGGGAACTATCCCACAAAAGGGGTATGAGGAGGATAAAATATACCACTCTGGGTGACAGAGAGAGAGAAAATTAACATTAGATGAGCAGAGAAAACTTTCCTCTGGACTGAAGGGAAGAGTGAAAGGCTAGGCGTGAATGAAAATGGAAAAAGATACCATCCACCCTCGGGAGTTTCTGTGGGATGTTTTTGCTCTCCTCAGTAAAATTAGAATTAACTGCAGGAGCTTCTGAAACGAGCAAACAAAGGCGAGAAGTGCTGAAGAGCCCCCGCAAAAGCTCCACTCAGGCTGCATGAATCCGTAACAGGTCCACTGGCTATCTCTCCCTGACTTCTCTGGGAACATTCTCCACGAGAGTTTGGACTAAAAGGCTAATCTAGGTGTAGGCGTTGGCTTGGCTCAAGCGAAAAGCCTGAGGTTAAAAGCGTGCCAGTGAAGTCAACGTTCAAGTGTCTACAATATCTTTGGCTGATGATCCGTTTTAGCATTCGGAATCCTGGCATGTCACGAGAGGGCTGTCCCAGTTGTGGTTCAGCAAGGGGAATCCGCAAGAATCTAAACTTCTTTGTGCTCCACTGCCTGTCAACAATACCATCGTCATAAAAGAAGTGCATGTTTCTTAGCTGTTGCTTTGAATAACGAATAGAGAGCTGCACCTTCAGCCATTGAAGATGGGCATCGTTTACCTAGTTGGCTCTGCTAATTAAAGCCCACTGAGTGTGTGTGTGTGTGTGTGTGTGTGTGTGTGTGTGTGTGTGTGTGTTAGGAGGTTAAATCTTGCCCTCTTATGAGGGAAGGAGAAAGGAGAAAATGTATTGCCTTCTGTTGATGGGAGAGGGTGGCCTTCCCATGGTGGATGGACACCTCTACTGAAAGACAATAGTAATGGTTGACTAGAAGACCCTGAGAGGTTTTGGATGACGCAGGTCAGAGAAATATTTTTCTTTACTGGAACCATAGAAAGAATGCAAAGTCAAGTCGTATTTTAACTGGCTGGAATAGATGGGTCTGTGCATGCTGCTTGCTATTGCTTTTTAAAAAAATCCTACATATTGATACGGTGATCTCAGCAATGACAATGATATATTTGGAGATTATATGTACATATGTCACATATATATTCATTCTGAGTTTTTCTACTTTGTTTGGGAAGGGGGGGACAAAATTGTTTTCATTTTGTCCCCAACACCAAATGAGTGTTTTTGGTTCATTTCAGACACTCATTCCAGTGACAGCGAGTACTGGTCAGGATACAGTGGTACCCAGAAATAGATTTCTCCTCCATGTACTCCCTTCCCTGTCAATAAAGTTTTCACTGGAATAGATTAAATCGATAATGTGAAGTATTATGAGATTTATCTGTATTTATTGCTATATAACAGCTCACCCAAACTTAGTGACTCGAAACAATAATAATTCATTATCTGTCATAATTTTAGAGTTAGTTGGCTCAGCTGGGTGTTGTCTCTTCCCCATTTGGGATCAGCTGGGATTGCTCAGGCAGCAGAGGTCATCTGGCGACTCACCTGGGGTTAGGTAAGCCAAGATGGCTTCATTTACATGTCTAGTGGTTGATGCTGGCAGCTGACTCTTCATGGTCACCTCTTTATGTGGTGGCTCAGTCTCTCAAGAATGTGAAATAAAGCTGCGAATCTTCTTAAGGCCTAGTGTCTGGTGCTTACACAATGTCACTGACACAAAGCTGCCAGCTATTGGTTAAAGCCATGCATAAGGCTAGCCCAGTCAAATGTGGGAAAGGACTTGACTGCCATTTATTCTACATAGGAGGTTGAGGTGGGAGGATCGCTTGAGGCCAGGAGTTGGAGGCTGCAGTGCACTATGATCGTGCCCATGGATAGATATTGCACTTCAGCCTGGGCACATAGAGAGATAAGACCTCATTTCAAAAAAAAAAAGAAAAGAAAAACCCTGTCATTTATCGACGAGATGAATTGTAAAAATTATGTGCCCATTTTTAATCCTTCACAAAGGGATTAAACAAAATTCTATCTGCAAAATGACCAGTAATGTATATCTAGCACAAAGCAAATTATTTCAAAATGTCCATTGTTTTTGTTTGAGCCTTTTACTCCTGAATAAAAAACACTTTTACTGGATAAGAAAGTGGGTGAGTTTTTCTTTAAATGAACTGAAAGTTGCTTAAAATACCTAAGGAAAAAAACTAGTCCATATAAAATTTGTTGAACGAGTATTAAACCTAAAATCCAAAAAAAAAAATCTAAAAGAAAAAAAAAAACCTAAAATACATGTCATGTAATAATTTGAGGCGTTTCTGAGAAAACTTTGGTTGAAACATGATTAATTTGGCAGACCTAGACTAGGAGAAAACAAACGAACATTTTAAACGGTATAAAATTTTTGAAGTGTCCCACTCACAAAGTTCTGAAGATTTGAAAAGTGTTACACCCTTCCTTTGTATTTTAACCGAGTTTTGATCTTTGATTTTGCCTCTCCTTGTATTACTTTTTTTTAGGAATTAGAGAATAAAATCCCAGCACAATGCTGACCATTGGAGACACCAGTCCAACTAACGACAGAGAAAGGGTAGCGTCTCCTCGATGTTCGGTATGTACTTAAAACTTTATGATAGTGTACGCAGGAAACTTTACATTCTAGCATCATAAAAATTCAAACTATTGACACACCTGGGCGCTACAGGGAACACCAACATTTCACTTCAGTGACTTAACATTCTTTGTCATAGCAAAGTGTAGCTCTTCCCAGGGCTGTTTTCCTGATTGTAATTTTTTGTTTTGAGCTGAGGTCTCACTCAGTTGTGCAGGCTGGAGATCAGTGGCACGATCAAGGTTCACTGTATGTAGCCTTGACCTTCTGGGCTCAGGCAATCCTACCTCAGCCTCCTGTGAATTTTTTTTTTTTTTTTTTTTTTTAATATCAATGGGGTCAGCCAGACTCGGAGGCTCAGCCTGTAATCCCGCGCCTTGGGAGGCTGAGGTGAGTGGATTGCCTGAGCCCGCGGGTTCGAGACCCGCCTGGGCAACTCGGTGAGACCTCATCTCTACAATAAATCAAAAAATTAGCCGGGCGTGGTAGCGTGCGCCTGTAGTTCCAACTACTTGGAAGGCTGAGGCAGAAGGATCGCCGGAGCCCAGCGGGTCGAGGCTGCGGTGGCCGGGAGCGGCCACTGCACTCCAGTCTGGGCGACAGAGTGAGACTCCAACTCAAATATATATATATCAATGGGGTCTCACTATGTTACCCAGGTTGGTCTCGAATTCCTGGCCTCAAGTGATCCTCCCACTTCAGCCTTCCAAAATGCTGGGATTACAGATGTGAGCCAGCGTGCCTGGTTTGATTGTGGTAATCTATCTTAAAGAATCATCTACCAATTTTAGCTCACTTTCTATTTGTTGCCCTTGCAGTAGAAGTGACTAGCATTAAAAGGGAACTCTGTGTTGTGCAAAATGGCCCAAATTTTGGCTCTAACCTGAGACTGTGGCCTCTTTGGCCTCCTTTGCACTGGATTTCTGACATTCTGAGCTCCTTGAACAGGGTGCGGCTTTGATGTATTGATGATCTGGCTCCCTTTCTTCCTTAGAAGAAATGTAAGGGCTGGGTGCAATGGCTCACACCTGTAATCCCAGCACTTTGGGAGGCCGAGGCAGGAGGATTGCTTACAGCCAGGAGTTTGAGATCAGCCTGGGCAACATACTGAGAACTTGTCTCTATAAAAAAAATAAAAATAAAATGCAACGTCATTCAAAAGAAGCAAAGTTCTCAACCTCCCACAGTTGTGTCTCTCCATGGTCACTCAAAATTTTAAAGCTGGAAAAATCTTCACGACTTTTGAGTCCAATTCTAACTGCCTCATTTTATAATAAAGAGTTTAAGAGATGTGCCTAAGTAATACATCGGGGAATGAATCTGAGATTTGACCTTCCATTCTCTATTCCATATTGCCACTATTGATTTGGTGAATTGTGGTTTTTTTTTTTTTTTTTTGGAGATTCTTTCAACGTGTTTGCCCATTTCCTGATGGGTAATTTACAAGTTCACCGGCTGGCCCTAGTGTCAGCAGTTTTTGACCAAACACGTTATGACCCCCATGCCCTACCTTCTCTATTCACCCGATCATGACCCAAGAGATTTTTGTTTGTTTCCTCGGATGAAAAAAGTCCTCAAAGGGAAACGTTTTGCCAGTGTGGAAGAGGTGAAACAAAAAACAGCAGAAGTCCTAAAAGGCATCAAAACTGATGAGTTCAAAAACTGTTTTGAGTGGCGGAGAAAGTGTCTTAATAGGTATATTGCATCAAAGGGAGAGTATCTGAAGGTGACTGAAGTTTGTGTTGAACATGTAAGGATAAATACACAATTTTTTATAAATAAATTCCAGGGTTTTTGAGTCCTCCCTCATGTCTTCCAAATATAAATGCTTCTGTTTTCATGGTTATTTGTTCTCTTATTCCGGGGTTTATGAGTCTGCCGGAACATGACATTTTTCTCAGTCCCATATCTTACCACTTCTCTTTCCCACAGCTGCCAGAATTATATGCTTCCCTTGAAGATTTTAATAAGGAGAGCAAGAAATCAAATCTCCTAAACATGACTGGTATTTCACTTGACGAAGCACAGAAAATGCTTACTAAAAATCTGAATGCCATGGCACTTGCCAGGGCCACCAGTGGGCGCAGGAAAGAGTCCCAAACAGTTACCGTGTGCACAGTGGCTAAAACCGAGGACAAGAAGAAGCCAGAGTCCTTGACAGAGCTTCTCCACCGCAACTTGCTGGCCGACTCGCTGTCTCCCGTGGAGCGGCTCTTCAGGTCCCAGCAGAGGCTGTTGCAGTATGGGATCTCTCCTCCCAAGCACACCTTCCCTTATGACATCCTCGTTGACCACTTGAATGCCGCGTCCCCAGTTTCTGTACGGAAGAAGGTTCAGAGCCCCCAAATATATTGCAGGCTAGGCCTGTCTGGCGCCACCCCAAGAAGGCTTATCTTGGAAGATGAAGTTCCTAGTTACCTCTTAGTGGACCCAGGTAACCTAAGCAGATGATGCCACGGGGGAGGAAGGGAGTGGAATCTTACCGCGGATTGACGTAGCTCTCTAGAGCAGAAACAGTCAAATATCGACCCATGGAAGTGTTGCAGTTCTGGGTGGGGTTCATGGCTCCCGCTTTCACTTCTTACTCTAGCAGTAAAATGCAGAACAGAGAATCCAAAATTCCAGGATCAGATTGCAGATTCATTCTCGAAAAGGTGTATTATTTAGACATGCCACTTACACCGTCCTTTGTAAAGTAAAGCCAGTTAGACTTGGACTCTAAGGTAGACTTGGCTCTTTGCGTCTTGTTTTTTTTCCTTGCTCTTTGTGTCTTAAATGAAGTTAGTTGGGTGTTTTGTGGTGTTTTTTTTTTTTGTATTTGCTTGTTTGTTTTCTAGTATCTTGGCTTTGTTGCTATTAAGGAGTTTCTTTTAGAGATTTTTCTTTTTTCACGAACCTTTGCCCTTTTCTTATTGTTACGTCTCTATCGGGTCTTTCACCAGAGACCACAGATAGCAAGAGGAAACTCTCTCTTTATTTCTGATTCTTTTTTTTTTTTTTTTGAGTTGGAGTCTCACTCTGTCGCCCAGACTGGAGTGCAGTGGCCGCTCCCGGCCACCGCAGCCTCGACCTGCTGGGCTCCGGCGATCCTTCCGCCTCAGCCTTCCGAGTAGCCGGAACTACA
>CAUYQG010151011.1:0-18533 GCA_963574415.1 Tarsius wallacei | reverse complement strand
TAATCAGGTCACGCAGGACATGGTAATTCCCAGTGGGTTTCTGTGTCCTTTCACTCAATCCTGGGACAAGAGCTTGCTGGCTGGACCCTAGGGACGGAGCTGAGTGTGGAGTCAGCAGCCAGGCTGAGAGGTTCCCAGGGCAGGTGGGCAGCCCCTGGCATCAACCACTCTTCTTGAATTTCATAATAAGCAGGGGAGAAACATGTCCTTTCGAGGTCAGAGATGTCCCTGATTATCTTGATGGTCTTTTTTTAGGCATGCATAAATATGCATGTACACGCACAAGCTTTATAATCAGTTTTAATCCTACTATATTTATAGTTTTATGCTGTTTTTTTCCATTCACATTATATGATTCTGAAAATTTCTCCCTCATCATTAAATATTATTTAAGAACATGATTTTTACTGGTCACATGATATATTTAATTTCATCATTTGATCAAAATGTATTTAACTACTTCCCTACTGCCATTGTTTTCTATTTTTCAAATCTTATGTAAGTTGATGTTGTCTCTTGTTTATTTTGGTTACTTGTATTTCTTTAGGAAATGATGTGTTCATATCTTACACTCAGTTTAGTATAAGAAAATCTTAGTATTTTATTATTAGTTTTAGAGGTCTTTATGTACTTAAAAACCTACAGTTTCGTACCTAATGTCATATTTGTAGAAAATATTTTCGGGAAATGGGGTGTCAACTTCAACAAGAGAAAAAAGTTTGGTTTTTTTTTTTTCCATTCTGAAAAGAGTAAATTATGCATTCTACATACAAAAGCCAAACCTTAAAAAAAACAAAAACAAAACCTTTATCAGATGATAGAGACTGACATACTATTTGTTCTTTAAGTATTTGTTCTTTAATGAGAAATTCAGCTTATAAGTATGTGAAGTCTACCATGGAAGGTTTTTGGAATGAGGTCTTCTCTTCACAAACTAAGGTCATGCTGGAATTTTAGTTTTTCCCCTGGAGAAGGAAAGGGCAACAGACGTGGCTGGAGTACGTTCTCTAATCCTCTTCCGCATTCACAGAGTGGATACACGGAGCCTGACAGTCACTGGGCTGTTCTATTACGTGCGTCACTGGAGCCAGAATTCAGTTCTACTCTCTTCTAGTACAATTCACCATCAACATCTTTATCTCTAAGAGACTAAACAATGCCAGCTAGCATTCCAGAAGCACACTTGGATTTTAAAATTATTTTTCATTTATGTTCTCTTTCTTTTCATAGCCGAGTCATGAGGGTTGTTTGTTTTACCCTCATGACTTGGAAGAGATGATCCTTGCTTTGTAAATAAGGAACTCAGATTCAGACACCCTGAGATTCTTCTTTCGCAAGGGCACAGGTCTCAGGGGAAGAGCCTAAGCCCGGCTCTCCTGGACCTCCCACCAAACTCTGTTCCTTACGGGCAGGGCACACCCGGGTGCCCTCCACCTCCCTGCACCCGGCACAGTGCACGGCCTGTGCTTAATGAGCAGTGGTGAGGGAACAGGCACTCGAGCGGCATGACCCACCGTCACAGTATCAGACTGCCAAGAAGACATGAAGGAGATACAAACACACCATGAAATTGTATAAGCAAAAAGATAAACCCTGAACATTTATCATCAGAAAATAGTGAAGACCAGGGCTTACTAAATGACAGCACATCACTAAACTCTGTATAAAGTGCTCCCTCCCTATAAAAAGCAAACCGTTTTGCTTGTTGTTTCCATGTATGGATGTTCCAGAATAAAATTCACTTGCCTTGTGGACATACACCAACGACAACTTCTCTAAGGGGAAATACAGATAGGAAGGATGCAAGCTGCAAATAAGAGGTCAGAAACATGAACGGTTACCAAAAAAAGGTAACTGGTAAACTAGCAGGCGAGATTTGTGAAGCCTGCCACCTGGTGGACCCGGCCGGCTACAGCGAGTGCTACCCGAGCTGTTCAGTGTGGCTCACTGGATCCGATTGTATCCAACTTTTTTTGATTCATGAGACCCTTCTTACCAGAGAAATTCTTGGGCATTAGTTTGAAAAGACAACAACAAAAATGCAGCCAACAGACTGTTAAATGTTCTGTTAATTCAATTTTACTGTAAACTATTTTCATGGTTAGTCCACAAAGGGAGGAAAGTTATCTTAAGCGGGCTGAATTGAATACACAGGAGAGTTTGGGCTGTCCTGTTTCGTCTCCCAATCTGGCTCTGTGCTAGCTTATCAGGGGAGGGGGTATGGGCTCTCCCTGATTCCCTGCATCCTTGCCCCGACTCACCCCTTCACTGTCTAGCCCCAGCCGCCTGGCACGCTTTATCCGGCCTCCTGGTCCATTTGTGTACCTCTTACCCCTTGAGATCTCTTGCCCTTGAGTTTACAGACCTCTTCATTTCGCCTAGACTATGCTGCAATCCTCTTTCCACCTACTTAATCCCACCCATCTTGTTTCAAAGTCCTGCGTAGATGACTCTCCATTCTTTGAGGCCATTCCTGTCCACCCTGAAGAAAAGCCAGCTTTCCTTCTTCAGAACTTCTGACGCATTTACAGTCTGCTCTTGTGTTTAATACTGTGATTAGAGCCTGGTACTGCTACTGTTTCTGAGTTCACATGTGGGATGGAACAGCACGCTGTGGTGGCTGCAACGGCCTGGGTGGAAATCATCTTCCACTCCTTCCTGGCAGACAGGCTTAAGTTGCTCTGCTAACTCCTCCCTGCTTTGTTTTTTTTCATCTGTGAAATGGGAACATTTATATTTATAAAGCCCACCCCAGAGGGTAAATGTGAGGGTTCCCTGAGTTTACTTCTGCAAAGCACTTAAAATTGAGCTTGGCAGGGTACCAAGGGTCCTCGCTCCGTTAGCCATTATTCTTCTGTGTCATTTCTGTGTGACCCTTGAAGTACTCTGCTCAAGACTCTGTATGTTTCAGGGCTCAGCAAATATGTGAGGATGGTAATGATGCCATTTTACCATATGGGGGTTCCCAGAGTTCAAGGAAAGAAAACGTCTGAATCATGAGCTGGTGAAGTTTTAAGGTTTCTCTTAAGCACTGGGGATTAACACTAGACTTAAAAAGCAACCTGGTTAAGTAGAAAGTTTCTCGGATCACAGGAGGGAAGCCTGGCAGGTTATCACGGGAGCAGGGGGCAGGGCCAGACAGAAATGGGCCAGTATCGTCTCCAGCCACAGCCCCGGGTGAAGGATGACTTTAATCTGTTTACAAAGTTCTTTAGAAAGACCGATGCTTCTGAACTTCTGACGCGCTTACAGTCTGCTCTTATGTTTAACACTGTGATTACAGCCTAGGATTGCTACTGTCTCCCCCTGAGTTCATATGTAGAATGGAGGTGGCTCACTCCTTGTGGCAGGGAAGGTTGGAGATGACGCTGAAGGAGAACACTGCCAGGGATTCGCTTAGCCAATGGGGAGCTGAACTGGATAACCACGGCATTCCGTAATGCCATGGACCTAGGATGCTGAGTGACTCTGGACAAGTGTGCCTGTGCATGGAGGTCAGCACTTTCATAGCAGGTTCGCTTTGAAGCTGTGAAGGTAAATGAGACCAAGTATGAAGCTATGAAACATGGAAAATGCTTGCTATATTCATAATCCAAAAGACAAATACTGTCCATGTATCTGTGGCGTTCTAAACATGTACACAAGCCCTCTGTCTGACTTCACCCTTTTCTAAGAGTGCCATGAGATTTTGTAAAGTACGTTACCAGTAAAAAGCATTGTGTAAAAGCTTGCAAAAATACTAAAACACAGCCACCATTCTAATATTAAACCAGTGGTGGCCCATAGGAGCCCGGCACCGATGTGAGTCATTTGCATTCTTTGTTCAAGAATTGTTAGCTAAATTTGGAAGGAAGCTGATGATTACACAGTTCACTGGGAAGATAATTGAATCCCTTGTATCCTCTTTGTTTCATTACACTAGTGACTCCTCTTGAGTGCTTCCTTTACGAGGAAAGGCAGGATCCTCTGTCTGGGCTGCTGACAGAGCATGTCAAGGCTTCAAAGGGTGCCCATAGCGCCCCATGCCACTGCGTAAATGCAACTTCAGTGACACACACTGCCTGCATTTGGGAAAGAAGGCTTTGAGCTGTGGAAAGCGCTCATGATGTTATATATGAGACCACCTGAGTCTGCCAAGAGACCCTGTCAGAGACCTTTGGGGAAACACACGTTCACATTCCATACAAAAAGGAAGAGAAGTTTAAAAATCCAGAATCATATTACAATATTTGACAAAACAAATCATGAAAGTGGTCCATTATGTCTCAGCAACATAAGCAAATGCATATTTATCAATATACATATTTCAGTCTATTATTTCTTATTCTGATGTTGAGAACAGATATATGACCTGAAGATGCGCTGTGGCAGGAGCTGTTCTGCATCTAACATAACACTGCTATAATGAATGTAGAAGGCGAAACAAGTGTGAAATCTCTGTAGCCATTCTTTAATCACTGATGCCAAGATGTAGGAAAGCTGTTGCAGGACGGACAACAACTAAGAGAAACTCAGTTAGGGAACACAGACTTATTCTCTAATACCCAGGGTCAAGGTGAACACCTAGAAATAGTCAAGGAGCATTTGAGAGTCAGTAAACATGCCCGTCTGCCTATCTTTGCAGTCCTTTGAACTGGAAAGGCTTATATATTGGAAACAAAGGGGAAAAAAATCCAATTCCCTGGGTCCTTTTCCACAAAGGGTGGCTCTGAGTCTGCGATGGGGCGCCACTGACCACAGGATTCAGTATTACGAGAGAAACAACTAGTCAGACTCATGAATCTCTGTGTCTCTCCTTGACTTTTGTCTTGGGGAGGCTAAGGTCATTTCAGGTGACTTCTGCAGCCGAAGGACCTCCAAGTCAGCAATCCTGCTCTGCCCCACGTCTTAGACATTTACTCTGAGTAGGTGTTCTATTCCAGTTGGACACAGAACATTATGAGACAGATGCTGAATGAAACCAAAACCCTCAGGTCTTATCCTCATAGGTGCCAAGAGGGATACTTATATCTACTCGGTGGCCACATTGCAAAAGTGTAGGCCAACACCAGTCATTAAGGCTTTTGCTACCAAACTGAAGGGCATGAGTAGCAAGCCATGGATCAGGATGCAACAAAAAGTGGCCATGGGGTGTCTGGTTCCTCCCATGGTCACTTTAGGACTGCAAGCAAAAGAGAGCCACACAGTGTAACTTAATTCCATAAGCTTACTGAGCCCCCAACCCCCTGGGGGCTTGAGTCCAAGACCAGAGGCTGATTAATGCTGTGAGTTCTCCAACGGCAATAACTTTCTTATCTATCACTTCACACGGAGTCTCTGGATACAGATGCTTTTTATTATTTCTGGAACCAAGACCAGACCCCAAATCTTCTGAAGAATGTGGGCTGGGGGAATGGCAGTGAAGGGAGGAGAAAAGTCATTTGTTAACTGAACTTGCTTCTGAAGATATGCACACTCACTTCCCTATAGTGCGTCCAAATTCCTCATTTTCTTCCAAGTCCCAGATCAATGTCACTTCCCTGCGATGTGTCTCCCCACTCTTGGAATGTTCTCTCCAAAAATGGGACATTCTTTCTTCTGCTACAGCCCCAACTAATTCAGTTGCGGTATTTTTTTGTTTTTGTTTTTGTTTTGCTTACCTAGATCTCTCATACTTCTTCTGGAAGGTAGAAAGTAAACCTCAATTCCCGTGTTTCCAAAGTCTACAACAGCACCCACCTCAGAGCAAGTGCGCTAGAAACAGTCTGAGTGAATATTACTGAAATGACGTGTAGGTGTTAATGCGTATATGAATTGATGCTCTGTCTCTCTGAATAGGCTGCAGGTTCTGTGCAACTGTGGTGTACACCTCCCAGGCTGGTGGCACCCTCCACAGTCCAAAGCACAGAGCTTAAGAAGCAAAAGGGCGTCCGTAAGTCTGTTGACTTGTAAAATAAGCCTACACGTAGGGAAACTCTTATCACAGATACACGAGCCTTCTTTTTCTGAGAAAATTTTTAAGCAAACTTATAATCTTTATTTGTTTTAACCAGATCCATATTTGGAGCTATAACTTTATACTCGAGAGTCAGCAGGAGGCAAATCGAATAACTCAACCAAACTGCCTGGGAGGATCAGTGTGTAAACGCTTTCTCTCCATGTGTATTCATGCTTCCTGTGACCTTCTTGCTCCATAGGCTCTATTCAGCTTACATTCTCAATAGATATTGATCCCTATTTAAGTGAATTTGTATGGGAAAGAGGGCAGGTTAAACGACGAAAACTCGCTAGCACACCTTCTTCCACTACCACTTATTTTTATAATTTACAGTACATGTGGATGTATTCCCAATTCTGTCTTTCAAAGGAATTTCAACTCTCAGGCTAAACTTCCAGATCTAATCTCACAGTTTAATACTGTTTTGTCTTCTCACCCATTAGAATGAAGCCTACAGAAAGTTCCTGAAGAAAAAGCACCTTTAGGACAGGTGATTCGCAAACAGATTTCACCGTGTGGGGTACAAAAACAAAGAGAATTCTTACTATTGACAACTCAGAATGAGAAGCAAAATTACATTAGGGAATGGCTGTGCAGATAAAAGGACATTATTTCATGATGTAAAACCAGCGAGTTCATAATATCTTTGTCTTTACGTTAAACCTAAGACTCCTGGATACCCTTCTCAGTGATGAGACTGATGACACGGGGGTACCACAGAGAACTCAGCCTCTTGGTACCAGTTCTTTTGGGTGCCTGCCTCATCTGCTTGGCTCTGACATTAAAAAGATAATACCTTCAGAAGGAGCTCGATCACTTCTGTGTGGACGAGTCCATGCACCGGTTCTCCGTTGATGTGTGTGATCAGATCTCCAGCCTTCAGGCCTGCCTGGCACGCTGGACTTCCTTCTTCTACGTTCTAAAGTCCAAGAGGAGTAGAAATATTTACAAGCAAACAAATGATAGCTCTAACACCTATGGTCTTTTCTGGCAGAATACTCTGAGTTAATTAGCGAATGGTTCTAAGCTCCTAATGGAAAACAGAAAACCCACGGCTGCTATTCCCATTATATTATTCTTCTAAAGCAGGATAACTCCTATGGTTCCTTAAAAAATTTCAGGTGAATTGAGAAGGTAATTTTTTTAAAAAAGCAAGACCAGAAAAAAAAAGAAGATGAAAGAAGGATGGAAATAGGACTGTCTTTGACCATGTCTACTAGCTTGGTATGTAAGAGCAGACAATACCATATGAAAACTGGACTGAATTGAGACATATGATTAGTTTTTGCTAAATTCAATTCCACCACACACATGAAAGGAAAGAGCTCTAAAAGGAAAATGAAACAGGTTCCAAATGCCAGCTTAAAAGAAAATATATTTGCTATTAACTAGGCCTCAGCCAACTTATCGGCTCTTCAGCTTGGCTGCAAATGGAGACTATAGAGCAGGAGAGACTGCTGGCCTTACCCAAACGATGTGGTGCACCGTATAGATGTCACTGTCTCCCACATACACCCGGATGGCTCGGATGGTGAAGCCATAGTTCTTCCCTGAACTGTGGATCACGATGGGCTGATGGGGACTGGCAGAAGCTGCTGAAGAGTCTCGGCTGGGAGAGGAATCTCGTGAAGAAGAGGGGTCCGAGGACAGGGAGTGGGGAGACATGGGACTGCCCAGCGGGGAAACAGCAAACATATCTGCAACAAAGAAGCCAGTCATCAGAGTGGACCCTGGTCACAGAGACATCCATGCAGCCAGCCCTCGCCACGTGAGCCCTGCCAGGACTGGGAGCGTGGTTACAGAACAAATCCATTAGTTTTCACTGGTAAAATAAAAAAGAAATAATGAAAAAATGTTTATATGAGAGACTAGCATGGATTTCAAAACAGAAGACTTCCCAAATAAACTTAAAAAGTGTTTCAATTTTAACAAATTTTTAAGTTAGTAGTCTAAAGTTGTGACTTTTTTAGTGGTCTGCACTAATCAAAAGACACACATGAGCCACTTTCTGGCTATGATTTTTTATTAAATGTGTTTTATTTTAATTAAAGAAATAAATAGTAGATGCCTGTATTTCAAGTACGTCCTCATGCACCAGAAGACTATTATGCCGTAGTAAAAGTTACTGGAGTCCAATCCCGCACTAAACAATTTTAACATGGTCCTTCTCAACACACATGGCCAGGAAAACAATTTCTCAATTTACCAGCTGCTTTCTATAATGTTATCAAACTAGTGCTGATTAAAGAATTTTAGTGAAGAAAACAATGATGTGGCAACTCCTCTGTGAAAGAATAACTCATTACTATGGTTACAACTGATTCTCTTCATATGTTACCTACAGTTCCAATAAGATTTCTGAGAGAACAATATAGGTGAGACGGAGAAACTAAGAGAAACTCAGTTCAGATGCCAAAACACCAATCCTACTGTTTTCTCTGTATGGTGAGTGTGTGTGTTCCCCCACCAAATTCATGTTGAAACCTCTCTTCCGAGGTGATGGTACTAAGAAGTGGAGCCTTTGGGAGGTCATACGGTCAGAAGCGCTCTGCAGTCATGAATAGGGCCCTTATAAAAGAGACCCGAGGGAGCTGTTCACCCCTTCTGCCATGTGAAGACACAGAGAATGTGCCCTCTATGAGGATCAAGCCCTCACCAAACACTGGATCTGCTGGAGCCTTGATCTTAGACATCCCAGTCTCCAGAACTGTGAGCAATACATTCTGTTGCTTATATATTACCCAGTCTAAGGTATCTTGCTAAAGCAGCAGAAAGAAAGAAGAACTAAGACATAATTACACTCATAATTTAGAGTTCACAACACTGTTCCATCTATGTGTATCTAAACAGATCTTAACCAGTCATGTGAAATTGTGTGTGTGTGTGTGAGAAAAGGCTACCAAAGGCTCACCAGAGTGAGGTGAGCTTCCCTGTGGCCACAGTAAGCTGAAAGTATCTACACTACCCATTGTTCCAATTCTTGTCCAAAGAAGGGCAAGGCTATATGTAGCACTGTCCATCTCCTTCATTCTCTGACTTCCTGTGGCATCTCGGTTCTCTTTTGCTGGATGCTTTCTGACTAATCCGGGTCCAGACGAAGAGACGTGCGGGGGTAGGGGATGTCAAAACATGCAGGTGGGAAGAGGACAGGGTGGACAAACATGGATCCAAACTGCTGATAAGCCGAGGCCCCCATTCTTTACCTCAGGATGGTCTCCCTTATCTCCCCAGATTGAACAATTTCCCGATTTTACCCAAGTATGGGCTTTCTCTCCAGCATTCAAAAGTACATTGGACCACATCACACTCACCTTCCCTACTGTGCAGCTGTACTGGGATCATCACCATTGGGTTATGAAGAGTTACTCAGACTAGGGAGATAGGCATTTGTTTTATGGTGTTAAGTGAGATGTCTCCCAGGGACTGGATCTGCTACAGTGAGCACTAGTCCCCAATGAGCATTAGTTTATATCAAATTTCTTTTGGCACAAATACGAAATTTAAAAAATGTAAACAAGCCCTTTTATACATGGGCTGTATTCTTCCAAATACAAGCCATCTACAATATAATTTAAGTCTCATTCTACTCTCTTGCTGTCATTTGAGTGCTATCACAACCATCAGGGTGTATATTTCATTTCTGCCAGCAGAATTAGACTCAGTGATCAGCAGAGGCAAAACCAGGTTGTGGGAAAATACTGCAATTCAACAAAACCACGATGAAGCCCAGTTTTTCAAATCAGGGCAGAAAATGATTTGACTACCAGTAGGAGGAGGCATAGCCCAACCGACAGGGTTGGGGAAACTTGTCATTTCAATGCTGACTGTGACTCGGCATCTCCAGAAACGAAAGGATGACATTCCCTGTGTCCACTTCCTTATCAGTCAGATGAGACAAACTGTACTTAGTTTTCCAACACAAGTGCTATAAACAGCTCTGTAAAGTGTATAAATGATACAAGGTCTAGAAAAGAAAAATCATTTAGGGGAGTGAAATTTATCATATAATGTGGAAGGAGAAAAGAAAAGAAAACAAAAGAAAAAAGCCTTCATGGGAAGAAAGGTCCTCACATCCCCTGATGCAGAAAGTGAGATGAAATAGGCTGAAATGCTCTTTGGGAGCCCCAGAGATCCAGTAGGGACAAGTCAGGAGTCTGCAGGCAGAAGCTCTCGGGAGATGTGCCCAAGCCACCCGTTACTGCCTGCACCTCAATCAGCATTCCAAATCAGGGGAGTGGGGAGGGAATCACATGCACAAATCACACAATTTCATGCGAGTAGATGTCTCTCTACCTCCTGGGATCATGAGGGACAGAGCACTGGCAGAGAGGGACTTTGTGACTTTGCCCGAGATTTTCTTTTTTTCTGTGCTTTCTAATCGCTGCCGAGCCATGTGAGAGGCGGGTTCACTGGATGGCTTTGAGGAATTATCTGTACTGTCCACACACTCGCTCCGTCCATTTATCTGATCCAAGTGCTCTGAAAAACTGCCAACTGTACAAAGAAGAAGGGATAAACACGTTCAGGAAAATCTAGGGCAGGAGAGGTGCGGGGAGAGAGAGAGAGAGAAGGACGAATAAACACCAGAAAACATCCTCCCATGTGGCTAGGAAGTCCACACGCTGTCAGGAGAACATTAAAAACACATGACTGGTTTCAGAAAGGGGACACAGAGGAGGGAGAGACAGAAGAGGTGTCCATTCAGGCTTCATTCTATTGTACACAAGTCTGCTATTCTCAATCAATGACTCTACTGAACTAGAGAAATAAATTACTTTCTATAGTCTATATTTAGAGATAACTCTGCCCTCCCTCCCACACCATGAAAGGCCATAGCATGAACAAACACTGCCTTCATAACACCATGACCAACCCCTTCATACTAAAATCATCCTATGATGTTGATGATTATCATTATGAATGCTGTGAATAGTCACACTGACACATGGACACTATTTCATGACTCTATGGAAGCTTATGTCTGTGTCATCTCTCACCGTCTTCCTAGGATACACCTCACATCAGGCTCAGGTATGCGACCTAAAAAAATTGCCTGAAGTGTCCCCTCTGACCGCTCACGCCCTACTCCTCCTTTCACTCTAACCTCCCTATAAGTTTTGAAGGATAAGACAAAGGATGGTACTCGCTCTGTTACTCAAAAGCTTACTTCATCTTCCTGGCTTTTAGCTTAGACAACGTGTCGTTATGCTGACCCTTCCTGCAGTCATTTCCCGTCCTCTCTAAGGCACACCTTCTTTCCTTTTAATTTTATTAAGCTTTACTATATAAACTGGGGTTATTTTTACGTTAACAAATTAGGACTTCCCTCAACATGGAGCATAAGAGACTACAAAGTATCTCTGATACTGATGTTGACACAGAAAAGGCCAAAGCAGAGGAAGTTCTCCAGCAGGACAATGTGTTGCATCACCCAGAGAAAAGTTGAGCAGATATCCATTTTGGTTTCTCCTACTCTTTCTTTCCCAAGGTATCAATTTCCGTTTTCTTAAAAAAAAAAAATCATTGACAATACCTTTTTGTCCATCCAGAAGAGGCAATGCTCATTTCATTTTTATTCCTAAATGCTACATTATAAGTCTCCTGGGTTTAAACATCATCAATGCTATCGTCACCTTAAGATATACAACTCACTGAGCTCGGTGGCTCAGCCTGTAATTCTGTGCTTTGGGAGACCGAGGTGAGTGGATTGCCTGAGCCCGTGGGTTCGAGACCTGCCTGGGCAATTTGGCGAGACCTCATCTCTACAATAAATCAAAAATTAGCAGGGCATGGTTGCGCGCGCCTGTAGTTCCAGCTACTTGGAAGGCTGAAGCGGAAGGCTTGCCGGAGCCCAGCAGGCTGGGAGCAGCCACTGCACTCCAGTATGGGTGACAGAGTGAGACTCCAACTCAAAAAAAAAAAAAAAAGATATACAACCCATGCAGAGTATTTAATACCATCATAAACGACCCGTTGAAAGACCAGCTAGTATATTTTAAAGTGCTGACCATAAGACATTCTTTGCTAAGAAAGAGACAGAACTAATTAACCTAACTAACTTTTTTTTTTCTGGTATACCACTATGCACACATCATTCAACTGTGCACTTGTAGTTTGGCCTAGCTCATGGAGGATGCACTGAACTTACAGATGTGGCCCAAGCTAAGGGAAGCCTGGGCCTTGGTTGGGGGAGTGGGTTTGGGCACAGTACACTCTTGGCCATGTACTGTGCTGTGTGTTTGTGTTCGGGAAAAGATGAGTAGGTTTTCATTAACGCCCATCTGACAAGGAAGGAAGACAAGCTTAAGGCAAACATCAGCAGTCTTTTGACTGCTATGTGCTAAACTCTTCTCTTAATAGTATATTCCATTCCCTTAAAGAAATCAACAAGCTAGGCACAATGGCTCATGCCTGTAACCCCAGTGACTTGGAAGGACAAGACAGGAAGATTGCTTGAGGCCAGGAGTTTGTCTGAGCAACGTACTAAGGCGCCATCTCCAGAATTAAAACAAAACAAAACAAACAAACAAAAACAACTATTGGGGGACTGCGTCACAAGTAAAATAAATTTCATCTCACAAAACTTAAGCTTAACTTTGGGTAAATTACACACTTCCCTCTTTCTAATTTTGTTTGGACGAAATCACTGACAAGTACAAAACGAAAAGCTGCATCTTTTCACAGCAAGTAATTGGATGCATTCGATCCCTACATCTAAAATTTCAAGACTTTTCTTTTTTATAGATTCAAATACAAAGTAATCATGGAAAAAGAGAAGCAGGTGTACCGCTGACCTACCCTAAATGCTAGAGTGTGGACACACAATTTTCTCCAGCCCTCCCTCCTGCCTCTGACCCTTCATTCAGCAGCCCTAGGTAGAAGCGTGTGCTTCTTTTCTGCCAATGATGGATAATGTCACCTTAACGTTCTCGAAATGTCAAGGGTCCTTTCTTTTTGATGGTGGAGCTATATAAAAATCAACAAATTTAATTTTACTACAGTCACGGTTTTCAGATTCCCTAATTACCCTTGGCTATAAGCAAATCAGCTCATCTCTCTATTCCACACAGCCCCCGAGGTCTTTGATTATTTTTAGTGTGTGTATGAGGGAGAGAGAGAGGGAAAGATGGTTTGCATCTATTAATCAACATGCATGGCAGGACCTAGGCAGATTTTTTTTTTTTTAATTATGAAAGTAATCAATCAAATGCTTAGATACTATGTCCCTCCCTTCACCTCCCATCTTTCTGATAGCGAGTAGGCTGAAGAGAAAAAGCAATAGTAAACAATTCATCATATTAAGAATAAATTTTAAATAGAGATGAATATGCTCTATTCAGAGTAAGATAACTAAAAACCAGATAGAGACCTTTGTAAACAGAAATAGAAAATACCAAGATACTGACATTTGATTTGAGTACCACAATGAGCTAAAAGTGGCTGGGAGTCTCAGTCTGACAGATTACCTTCACACTACTTCTACTTTGCTATCCTCTTGGCTTTATAGTAAGGATAAGTAGAATTACCCAACGTGGAACATGAACTGAGATGAAGAGAGGAAAGAAAAAAATCCAACATTACTTTTCCCCATGATAAACTAAGTACATGTGAAACTCTGTAGATTCCCACTTTTTAGCAAGGCTGAAATAAATCTAGCCTGTAAAATTTGTTTTGTTGAAATTATTGAAAAAAAAAAAAACTCACACTATGAATATTCAGTTAAAAAATGTTGATTAAAAAAAATCTTGGGGCTGGGCTTGGTGGCTCAGCCTGTAATCCCAGTACTTTGGGAGACCAAGGCCAGTGGACTGCCTGAGCCCGAGGGTTTGAGACCAGCCCAGGCAACTTGGCGAGACCTCATGCCTACAATAAATAAAAACTTAGCCAGGTATAGTAGCGCATATCTGTAGTTCCAGCTACTTGGAAGGCTGAGGCGGAAGAATTGTCTGGAGTCCAGAAGGTCGACGCTGTGGTGGCTGTGAGCGTGCCCCTGCACTCCAGCCTAGGTGATGGAGTGAGACTCCAACTCAAAAAAAAAAAAAATCTTGGAATCACTCATGGTTATCTATACAGCATACTGAATGTGGCTTTAATGAAAACATTTATTATAGAGGCCCTAAGCCATATCCATGTTTTATTTTTTGAAAAAGCATAAATGCACATTGCTCTATGGTAGGATGTGTTATGCATAACATTTTTATAAGCCGAATGATATATTAAATGCACTTCAGAGGCTTCTTCTGAGGGAATTGCAAGTTTGATTGTCTATTAAGGACACTTTCTTTCTTTAGGGTCAGCAAGTATCTATGATACATTAAGCTCTTAAAACCCCTGTGAAGGGCAACCCCCTTGGGTCCCCTCCCACTGTGGAAGCTTTTCTGTCCTTTCAATAAACCTTGCTTTCAAAAAACAAAACAAAAACCCAGTGACGACACTGTTCCTCTTGTCAGGAAGGTTACTTTGCACAAAGGTAATATTACAAAAGTGCTTTCAAAGAAAAGGCCCAAGTCCCTTGACTGCCTCCCAAACAGGCAAAGATATCTCAGGAGTTTCTTACTCCCATTATCCAGAGATGGGGAGGATAGCTTTTGTCTGCAGTAGAGTTATTTCATATGCACATAAAATATCAATGTAAATCATGTTGGTCTTTCTAACTCTCCTCACCCTTGCTCAGTGCTAGATGCACCAGGAAAACACCCATGAATCTCACAGCATTAAGCATTTAGCTGCACTCAGCTTGCATCAAGGGTGGAGGGAGAAGTTATTTGGTCCAAATGACCTCTTAACAAACCCAACTCCTTCAAAGAAACAACCATCTGTTTTAATGCTGGAGGGCAACCTGGCTTTACACTGTTCCTTATAGGTGACTCAAGACATCTTCAAGGATAACTTTGACAATTTGACTATTTGATACTGTCCTTTACTCTGAACTCTAAGTTGAATTCAACTCCACAAGACATGCCTTGGCATCGACAACTAACAGCGTGCCCCCTTAACAGTCTGACTGCCACCCAAAGGTCCTGCTGAATCTCAGCTGCGAGAGCAAAGGCTGCCTCCAAAATCACACTGAAGCAAGAACAGTTTGCTGTATGGTGAAGCACCACAAAGGGGTCTGCGACATCTGATCTTAGATCTCCGGGGATCATCCCCCAAGCCCAAGGAGCAGGTTTACGGAGGGAGTCTACTAGCATGAAACACCCATCATTACTGCCTGACAAGGCCACCCCCGGGACTCAGAGCACCAGGAGTTACTCTCAGTGTGGTGAATGAGGATGCGGGGTGGCTCGCCCAAGGCTCACCTGACAGGGTGGAGCTGCTGATGGTGCTGGCTGGGGTGGTGACCTCAGGCTCCTCCTGGGCACACTCTTCAGGAGGAAGGGCGGGCTTTTCTGGCCCCTCATGGGGGTCTCCAGGGCAGGGGACGGCTTCATCTCGTGCTCCCTCTGCTGAAATGGCCAGTTTGGGAAGCAGGCCAGAACTGAGTTTACGTCTGTTGCTTTCGGTGTCTGAAGAGTTGGATGTGGATAACTGTTGCCTTAATTAAAAACAAAAACAGAGTCATATATACCCACGAGGAAACTGTGTAAAAGGGGAATTTTGGAGGAAACCAGATAAAAATGGAACTTGGATAAACCTATCCAAAACATGTCTAGTGCAATGGCTCTTAAAGTGTGGTACCCAGACCAGCAGCACCTGCATAACCCGGGAACCTGTTAGAAATGCACATTCTCAGGCCCCATCCCAGATCCGCTGGATCAGAAACTCTGAAGCAGGTGCAGCAATCTGACTTTTAACAGCTCCCCAGTATTCTGGTGCTCACTAAAGTTTAAAAACATTGCTCTAGCAGCTACTGCTCGTGGTACTATTTCAGAGGCATTTCACGTACATTTCAGAATATTCTGAACTCCAGCTTAATGTTTCTGTGGATGGCAAGGTTGTGCCTTTGGTTTTGTCCCCAGAGTCTTCCTTCTCTTCTCCTGAATTCTGAGTTATTCGATCTATGCTGCTGAAAACCTGGAAGGCAAATCACCGGTGCTTATTAATATCTTCTCGAAAGAGTTTGCAACAAACAAACAAATAAAAACAAAACAACAACAAAAAACACTCAAGTATTGGGAGAAAAATCTGAGAGAATAACTAAATGTTAACTTAAATCATGTATTCAGAAAGAACTTTCCAGTGTTGCTTACTTGAATCCTGAGATGAAGGGTCGGTGTGTGTGTGTGTGTGTGTATTTTTGGAGTAGGGAGCTATGAATTCATCGTCCTCCTTTACCATATCTCGTTGTGAGCTTTGTATCTACAAACAAAATCCATAGATGCATAGGGGTTTCTAGGCCTGGGGAATCAATGCACTCTTAAATTACTTTTTAACCATGAAGTCAATTGGAAAAAGAAAATAACAGAGAAAAAGATTTAGTGGCCACCAGTCAGGAATAGGAAGAATAAAAATAAATTGGAATTGAGTGCAAAGAGAAGAATAAATTATCTGCTTCAAGACTCGGATGGTGGGGGGAGGAGGACAAGGCAAGGATGCAGTACATATTTGGTTATGAGAGCCAGAAGTATTTGTTTGGCTTACAAATCACACATACTGACAGGCAGCTTCATATGTTGGTACTAGGATTCCTGAAGGGGATCAGAGCTCAGGAAAGCCCGAGGTCTCAGCCACCTCTTGCATCTCTGAGGTTCCACGGGAAAGATGGAAAGTGAAACGGGGGTCCAAGAGCCCAATGCTAGAAGCACTCCCTACTGCCCTACTCAGACACTTTCTCCCTCATGGGAATAGTCCTCAGGTAGCTATAACTGACTGGGATTAGGAGGAAAGTGGGTTAAGGAACAAGAGACGGTGGGAAATGAAATACTACGGATGGCAAAAAAGGGAAACGATGTTTAGGGGTTAGCTTTGACGGGTCAGAGAACAACAGGTGCCAGTCTGAGCCCACATTCAGCGTTAGCAGATCTTTCATCCTGGCACTGGGAGAGACTTGCCACCACCCTCTTCAGGGAATTCCCTTCCTCCTGTCACTCCCATAATCGGGGAGGGTAGTGCTGGCCAATTTGCAGGTGCACTCTAGGTAATCACTAGAAAAAGCTACAGAGCACTTTAAAATCACTAAATGTTACAGAAAAGCGAAACAAAAATCACGTGAAAGCCATAGCAACAGAAAATACATAGCTACTGAGAACAGCAAAAGGAAGGTAGGGTGACCTCAGGCTGATTTCCGTTTTTTCTAGTGCCCCGCCCTCTCTCAGGACTATCAGTTTTCTTTGTGTGTTTTGACCGTTTGTTTTTGAATCTTACCACTACTGGCTAAAAGGTATCTTCCTCAAGTATCAATTTTATTATCTCCCACAGTATCCAAAATTCTAGCTTGGCTTCCTACTGCTTTTTCAATATGCCTTATAATTTCTACCACTGGTTATGAGACTTTCTGATTCCACAGTCAACTGTCCCCAAAGTATCTTTGCTGATGTCATGGACAGAGCCTTCTGTTGTGTTGTTCTCTGCGGATATCTAGGAGAGAGCTCCGCACTCAATGAAGCCCATGTTCTCCATCAGGGGAGGAAAGGAATGGAGTGATGCCTCCACAGCCAGGCACTACCCAGGCTGAGGGATGAGTAAGGCAGGTCCCCATGTAAGCAGCTATCACACACTGCAAAAAGAGGACTGTGGGTGCAAGGCTACACCTCCAACAACAACAATAACAACAAAGATCTTAATTTGTGGAGGAAGAGGAATATACTTCCTCAGTATGGTAGGGACCCTGGATTATCAAATTGATGGGGTCACTTTTCCTAAACAAAAAGGAATTTTAAGTATAGGTGACCTCAAGTCCCCAAAAAAGTAGAGGGTTTTACACTCCTGTCCAGCTATTTTTACTCTCCTGGCCAGTTGGAGATGCCCCCAGAGAGACTCTATGTTTATGCCACATTTCACTTACTTTTGAAAACCTATGTGAACATGAAGAAAACTGCCTTATTTCCACATTAAAGTCTTCGTCATTTGTGTCATCTTCTTCCTCGGTTTCCATATGATGATACTTCTCTGACCGAGCTGCAGAGAAATGTTTTTAGATATTTTAATTATGACTTTCTTTAGCAAATCAACATTTTTAAGAACCCACAGGTATAGGCCGGGCACAGTGGCTCACACCTATAATCCCAGCACTTTGGAAGGTCAAGGTGAGAGGACTGCCTGAGCTCACAGGTTTGCAACCAGACTGGGGAACGTGGTGAGACCTCATCTCTACAATAAATAAAAAATTAGCCAGGCATGGTGGCATGCACCTACAGATCCAGCTACTTGGAAGGCTGAGGCAGATGGATCGCCTGAGCTCAGTAGGTCGAGACTGTGGTGGCCGTGAGTGTGCCACTGCATTCCAGCCTGGGTGACAGAATAAAAAAAACCAGCTGGGCTCGGTGGCTCAGCCTGTAATCCCGCGCCTTTGGGAGGCTGAGGTGAGTGGATTGCCTGAGCCCGCGGGTTCGAGACCCGCCTGGGCAAGTGAGACCTCATCTCTACAATAAATCAAAAAACTAGCCGGGCGTGGTAG
>CAUYQG010151004.1:0-29282 GCA_963574415.1 Tarsius wallacei | reverse complement strand
GGCAGCCTCGTGCCCAATGTCCTGGTTGCCCACACTTGAAGCAGGGTCCCGGTGGTTGTCGCTGGGTTCGGGCATTGCCACCGCGTTGGGTGATTCCGGAGGAACCCTTAGTTCCATGGAGGGCCTGGGCCAGCATCTGATATTTATGTTTTTTGGCCTTTTCATCCCGGTTGTGGAACACCTTAAAGGCAGTTGCTAGGACGTCATGTTGGGGAGTGAGGGGGCCTCTGTCCAGCTTTTTTAGTTTTGCCCTAATGTCCGGATAGCTTTGGGAGAAAAAGTATGTCATTAGGAGTTGCCGGCCATCAGGGGTTTCTGGGTCTATGTTGGTAAATTGTTGGAGTGCCCTGGTGAGTCAACTAAGGAAGTTGAGGGATTTTCATCTTTATCCTGAATGACTTCCTGAAGCTTTTCAAAGTTAACTGCCTTTTGTGCAGCCCTGCGCAACCCAGAAAGGAGGCAAGTGGAGAAACAATCCCTGGCCTCGATGTCAGCAGAGGAGTTATAGTTCCAGACTGGATCCTGGTCTGGAACAGCCACTGCACCAAGGGGGTGAGCTGGTGTGGTTTGATGAATTTCATCTGCATATGTCCTAACCTGTTCCCAGACTCTCCTACATTCCTCCAGAAGTAGGGTGTTAGAAAGGATTAGGTATATATCATGGAAAGTAAGGCTATAGGACTGGATGAGGTACTGAAACTCCTTAATGTAGGTGGCAGGATTAGTCGTGTATGATCTAAGACGTTTTTCTATTTGTGAGAGGTCTGAGATGGAGAAGGGAACGTGCACCTGAACAATACCCTCTGTGCCCTCTACTTCACGGAGGGGAGCGAGAATGACCGGTGCGGCCTTGGATCGGGTTACCGGGGGGCTGCACGGGGGGGTGGTTGGAAGGGGAGGGTACAGAGGTTGAGCTACTGGAGCAGAAGTGGGTGGAGTAGAAGGAGAGGGTAGGGGCGGGGGAGCCTGGGGCTGTCTGTAAGGTGGGGCTCGTCTGCAGGGTCGAAATCTGAGACGGGAGAGGAGGGAACAGGAAGGGGGCTTATAGTGTTTGCAGTAAGGGAAGGGGGGTTTGGAGGAGGAAGCACAGATGCATGTGGGACAATGGGAGGAAGAGAAGTTGTAGAGGAGGCGGCGGATGCTAGCATGGAGGTCGGAGGGATTACAATTAAGGCAAAGGTGGCGGTGTTCACGGAGAAGAGAAAAGGACTGAACGTAGGGAATCTCTACCTACCGTCTTGAACGCTCACAGAAATTGTATAGGTCCCGGATGATATCGGGATTTAGGGACCCTTGAGGGGGCCAGTGATTTTGGTTGTCTAAGGGATATGTTGGCCAATCCTGTGTGCAGAAGCAAATTAGGCATTTGGGTTTGATGTCGGGGGTGAGTGAGAGGGTAGAGAGATTGTTTAAGAGGCATTTAAGGGGGAAATTGGCCAGCAGGGATGACAAGCCTCCCATGGCGGGACAGGCGGACTAGACGGGGCATCCCCCGAAGAGTCGGCTGTCCGAGGAAAGTGGCTGTGGCAAAGTCTGTCATCAGGTTTGGCACAACCAGGGTTCTCCTGGAGAACCGAGGGGTCAAGGCACCTAGTGCTAGGAATTTTTAAAACAGAAAGCACTTGACCAAGCGACAGATGGGAGGGTGTTCGAGATTCCTGCCAGTCAAACAGAAACAGGAGTCCTGCAGGGTCCACTGTGGGCCAACAGCCGTGGGAGCCTTTGAGGTCCGCTGTTGCCAGACAGATGTGGGAGCCCTGGGGGAGTGGGAACCCTACGGGGGTCCGCTGTAGGCCAGAAGACATGGGAGCCTTTGAGGTCCGCTGCTGCCCAACAGACATGGGAGCCCTGGGGGAGAGGGAACCCTACGGGGTCCGCTGTAGGCCAGCAGGCATGGGAGCCCTAGGGTTCGTGAGAGATGGAATAGAAGAGAGAGCCTTTTAGGGTCCACTGTGGCCGTGAAGGCTGAGGCGGGGTGCGCTGTCCCTTGCCGAGGGGCCGGAGAGGCTGGATCCTGAGGTCAGTTCCCTCCAGTGATCCCTGGCAAGTTTCAGGCTTCCTTGTTTGGGGGGGGGACTTACCTATCTGACGATCACTGGTGGATGCGGCTGAGGCGTTCAAGAGGGTGGGGAAGGTCCGGGAGAGTTGGAGTGGCCACCAGCACTGAATCGGGGTCCCGCCCAAGGGCGAGAGAGACTCACACAAGGGCGAGAGAGATCTGAGGGGCTTCTGACTGTTTCCTGCACTCTTCAGTGGTTCTTTCACTAAAGAACTTTTATATACTTTATGCATTTTTGTAGTTTCTTATTTATGTCCTATGTATTTCAAGAGAACTGGACTAGTATTTAGGTGAGTTTCTCAGCTCAGACTTGCCCCAACTTAATATTGTTGTGAATTTGTACCTTAAATCTTCTCATAGAATAAAAAACAGATCTGATTTATCATGAGTCATTCTGTTTCCATTCGTGGAGTGGAATGGGTAACTTTTTTCTGGATTTCAGTCCAGATTACAGATTTTTTTAGTCTCAGTTTGCAGACAGGCCAATGTTTTCCCTTCTCCTGATTTTATTCCAAGAACCAAATTCAGAATTCTTGTCACATATGAGATCTATGACTTCAGTTTTTATTCCATATAGGTGTTTAAACACTGACCTTATTAGTTTGCAATCAGCCTGGATTATTTCATTGTTTGTGCAGCTTCCTCTTATCACTGTCACAATGGACTTGTTCTTCCTTTCTAACACAGGAGTGTCCATGTATTGCTTTTAAGTTAGGTTACATTATGTATTTTAAATGGTTACATTATATATTTAAAATTTTAAAAACATCTGTCAATCTTATGACTTTGGAACAGAATCAGAGAGATTTCTACATCTGCTCAGTCTAAAATATTTAACAAAGGTCCTAATAAGTCACTTAAAATTCCACAATTAGAGATCAGTTTTCTATATTAACATATCTCCCAAAGTAGCATGCCAAAAATTTGTCTTTTCATGTCATGATAGCTAATATTTTTGAGTGCTTACACTCTGTGCCAGACACTGTCCTGAGTACTTAATATTCTTTTTTATCTTTACAATTATATTATGAAGTAGGCTTTATTCTTATACTCCATTTTATGGATGATGAAGCCAAGTCTCAGAAGGTTGAAAACTTTCCCAAGAGTACATAGTTAATAAGGAGTGGTAAAACAACCCACACTTTTAGACAGCACATTACCATGGATCCTGATATATCTTTCAATATACTTTTCTCTCTACCTGTAATATCAGTCATCCTCATCTGTCTCCTTGGTTTTTATCCATTTATTAAGACTCATCTCTCTAGTTCAAATGTCACATCCATGTGCAATTTAAGAGTTTTTTTCTCTCCCTTCTCTGGGTTCCATAATTCTGTGTTCTACTAATCATTTTATAGTGCTATTGCCTAATGATTAATTTTTCCCACTGAATTGTGAATTTCTCGACGGTGGGAACTTTGTTCCATCACTTTTGATTGGCAGTGGTCATACCAGTGTGCAGCATAGAAAGTGGGTCTTTGGCAAATGTTTATTGGATAAATAAAGTTCTAGAGAGGTAACTTGCTAAACTATTTTCACAAGAATATTGCATTATTTTTAACAATTTGGACACAATTTTGTGTATGGCTATCAATGTAATACTAATATATGGCAGCTTGATGTGCTAGGGATAATATGGACATTTTGAAGAAGGCTGAATTGTGTTTACATTCATTCATTTTTTTTTTTTTTGCTACATTTTTTAGGGGCATGAATTTGGGTAAATTAAAATCCTCACAGAGTATCAGTTTTCCTTCTGCAACATGAGACTCATATGACTCACCATGTGCGGTAGTCAGACTGTAAGATGGTCCCCAAAAGCCCCTGTGTTCTGATATTCATGCCCCTGTGCACTCTTAAGTGTGGGTGGACTCATTGACTTGCTTCTAATGAATGGAATACTGTAGCAGTGATGGAAGGACACTTTCCAATACTTGATTACAAGAAGACCATGGCTTTCATCTTAGATTTGCTCTTGATTCTCTCTCTGATCACTTCACTTTGAGGAAAGTTGGCTACCATATCTTGTGGCAGCCTTGTGGAGAGGCCCACTTGGCATGGAACTGAGGGCTGCTAACAACCATGTGTGTGATCTGGGAAGTGGCTCCCCTCATTTGGCCTTGACATGACTTCAACCCTGGCCAACATTTTGGTTGCAGCCTTTGACAGACACTAAGCCATAACTGCATGGCTAAGCCACTTCCAGATTCCTGACCCACAGAAACCCGCACAAAAGAAGTGTATGTTGTTTTCAGTAGCTAAATGTTGGGGTAAATTTTTACATGGTGATTAATAACTAATAGAACATGCCAGTGTTATTATTATTCAAAATCTATATGCTAAGTATTTGAGAGAGATAAAGACCAAAACAAAACATAGAAAGGAGTAAACCTTTGGAAATTTACAAAATTAGGAAAGAATACAAACACAAATTTATGTCAATTTAGAAGCATATTTGTTACCACTCACTTGTAGTTCATCAGTTAGTGAGGTGCCATCTCACCTATGTGTGGGGTTTTAAGAGGAAATGGCAGATGCTTCTGTTAAGATTTCTACAAGAAGCTGAGTTTAGAAGAATGCCTAACTACATCAGACATGATGGTTATACATTCATTGAGGGACTGATTACCTCGAAGGGTTACCCAGTAGGTCATATGAGGTCCTTATTGAATCTCTCTTAATTCTATTTCCACTTTTAAACTTGCATGAATAGTTCTGATGATAATTACCAAATGTTGATATGTATGGAAAATCAGCATTCCACAAATATCCAACTTGGGCAGCTTTCATACACGTGTGGCTGCTTGAAATTCAGCAAATTTCATTAGAATCACATGTTTGCTTAGAGAAATAGTAGCCAAGCTGGAAACACACACACACACAAACACACACACAAACAGATGCAGAAAAGAAGAAATCTTAAGTTGGATGTGTAAGAATTGCAAGCTCCAAGTTGGATCTTCTGAGGTCCATCTTGATTATTTGGGGTTCCTCCAACCTTGGAGTTCTGCTAATTCTTGCCTGATAATTTTCTTTGACGTTCTGTCTTTAGTCCACTCTTCTTTCATTTTGTCTGTTAGTGATTGTGCTCACCCTGTGCCTTCAATTATTTTCATTCAAACAACCCCCAAATCTGTATTTGTCACCCTGACTCTTGTCCTTAACCTCCATACTATGCCTACAACTATTAGCCAGGCATTTTATTATGAATGTTCCTTAGACATCTTAAATTTATCATATTCTAATCTAAATTTACTGTTCTTAATTCAAAGCTGCCTCCTTTTCTTACTAATTTTTTTCTGTTAATGATTCCTTCAAATATTTGTTCATCCAAGTAAAAAACCTTAAAATGATCTTTTACATCACTTTTTTCTTTCAGTCTCCTAGTTCACCATATTTTCAGGTAAGGTTGGAACCTACAGATTATAAAATGTTGATCATAGAATAATATCAGATTGGTTACTGCTCCTTAATGCAATGAGAAAAATAAGAAAATCCAGTGAGTTGAACTAAAACTAGAACTTATCAACCTAGCAGCAAACTGCCCTTTGTACTGAGATGATGTTCTGTCTGTCTTTTCATGTATTAACCGTCTTGTTTTCATAAAATAAAGTTGACAGTAGAGTTTAATTTGTTTCAATGTCCTCATGTGACAAAATTACACCATCTTTTTAAAAAAATAATCTGTTAAATTTAAAACTCAGGCAAGCTCTGCTGTTAATTCTTTACCTGCAGTTTTTCTCATTAGTCCCTCTTTTCCATCCCTACTGCCATCACCTAGCTTCCGGCTTTCATTATTTTTTTTCCTTGATAATTGCAACAACCTCCTAACAAATTTCTTGGTTTCCATAACTTTGATCTTTTCCAAATTGCCTACAGATAGAATACTGTCAATAGAAACTCCTAAAACTATGGCCTTAATCAAATTACTATCCTTCTCAATATCCCCCCATCACCACCAATAGTATCTTCTCTACTGAGATTCAAGAATAAGCTAAATGTGAGATCTGGCATTGAGAGCTCTCAATGGTCTCTGCACTTTCTTGTCCAACCTGCCCTAGTTAGTCCCTGGCTCACTATCTTGTTTTATTGTCACAGCATTGTCACTATCAGGAATCCTCTTATGTATTTGTTGCTGTGTTTACTATCTGTCTCCTTTATTTACATATACTAGAATACATGCTACTTGAGGGCAGGAACTTAACTTTTGTTCACTATTGATCCCTAAGTTCTCCTCTACAATATGAGTTCCCTATAAACTTGTTGAAAAACATGAATGGAAATAAAACAACAATAAAATCTCTCTCACCCTTAATATTTCTCAGGTCAGTAGCTCTAAACCAGGGAAAATTTTGCCCTCAGGGTCCAAGGAAGACAGACTGATGTGTGCAGGGAAATCAGCACCAACATGCTCTTGGTGACTATCCACTTTAGAGGACAACAAGTATCATTTGGTAAGCATGGGCTACGGGAAATCAGGCATTCTGGTCTCCTTACCAGTACCTGCTATGAACAAAAATAGGCAAAAACGGTGAGTGTGAATACAAAGAAAAAGGCAGTCCAAGAATAGGCTGTTGCTCTGGAAAACCAACCAGTCCTTCAGCAAAAGAACTTATAGTAAATCGATTGTCAGTTTAGCAACACTATTTGTGAATGGAATGCTTTCTGTTGAATGAATGAATGCAGCTCTGTAATTTACAAAATCTGACTCAAAATGGACTGAGAGATATGAGCATGATTTAACTGATTGATAGCTGCATGCACACATTTTTCCTCTTGTCACCCACAGCCGGTTTGGTTTTACTCTGTGGCTTACTAACAACCAGGCTGTAGGAGAAATCCAGTCATTTATAATATGACTAGATAATTGTCAATTGGCTATTTTCCACACTGATAAGCTTTTCTCATCAGAGAACTAAGGTCTTCAGGCCAACGAAGATCTTTTCACTTACCGTTTCTTCCTGTCAGAGGAATTTATGGTGCTAGATTGCAGAACTGAGAAGGCTTACAAAAAGTCATTTAGTTTTTTTCTGTTGAATTGTGAGGCTGTGCCAAACTCACTAAGAAATATGATGAAAAGAAATAGGATTAAAAGTTTCAAAGAAGGGCATACTTTGGTGTCACTTGGTAATGTGTTTCTGGTCTCTTAAGTCTTACAATCAGAAAACTTTGCTGTTGTTTCGTTGTGTTTTCTTCCCAACGTTAGACTTATGAGTACCTCTTCCAACATATTCCTCTTTAACCCATCCTCTGTGCAGCCAGCAGAACTGTTGGCCCTTCTTTAGGAAGGAGGCACGTATCACAAAATTACATGCAGATCCCTTTCAGAAAATACATTTTATTTAACCAAAGATGGCCAGAAATTTTACAATTATCTCTTTTTCAAAATAGTTTTACTATAACCTCTTTTTCAAAAATGTTGTAGCCATTGATCCTTCCAGGGATAAGAAAAAGATACAGAGAAACTGCACTCTTATTTTTAACACATTTTTGTACTCATAAAATTAGGATTAAATCTATATTTGCTTTTCATGAAACTAGAAGCCTAAATGTAAAAAAAAAAAAAAATTGGATTATTTCAAAACTTCTGTTCATAGTAGAGTCTTACTAGTTCAGGTCAAGGCAGTGTCCTGTCTTCTAAAATCAAGCCGCCAGAGGGAGTAAAACCCAGCAATCTGCAAACCATCCTCAGGCCAGAACAGCAAGGTTGTCTGTTTCACCTTTCTCTTTAAACAAATGATCCTCAGCTCAGTTGCCCCAGAAAAACACCAGCATCTGGTGAGCTGTGTTTATTCTGAGGTTACTATTTCTAAAAATAGTTTTCTGAAAACTCACCCTAGCTGGCTGGGAAGCACACAGGCGGAGTGGTGAATCAGTGAGTTGGAGGCTCTCCTGACTAAGGAGGTACCCTGGAGGCTGTGAATGTGGAACAAGAATACACTCAAAGAGCCCCAACACGGTTTGCAAGGGAGGGCTACAGGTGTCCTTGAGGACAATTGCAGGCCAGACTCACCCGCCCCTGCAGAAGCAGATCAGCTGGGAGCTATGAACAACCCTGCTGAGCCCCAGAAGCTATGAACAGCAGTTAAGGAGGGAGGCTCCTATTCTGAGGCTGTAGAGCCCCCACACAGGAGCCACGGGGGTGAGGAGCAGGGTGTTGGTTCTGGTGAGATATTTGCTTCAGCCAGATGGTAGCAGATGAATGAGGCCTCCACAAGTTCTGCTGGTCTTCCAGATAACACCACAGGAGTATGTGTGTCCGTCACGTGCATTTGCCAGAAGGTGAGGGTGGAGAAAATCAAGATTTGGGGAGTTCTTTTATTTTCCTTCTCCAAGTTTCATCCTTATCCACTCTTCCAATTTCAACTAGAGTGTTCTCATTTTTAGGGTCATTTTCATTTTTCTTTAGATTCTCTTCTAAAATTCTCTACAGATCTACAGTAAAGAACTTCAATAGTGGTTTTTCTGCAAGGGTATTTTAGACAATATTTTTGGATATCCCCAAATTGTACAAAACATCAAACTGCATATCCTTTCTCCTCAGGGCCCAGCCCTGTTTCCAGAGGCTCCAGCTTTGCTTTCCTCTCTGCCACCTTGTTGCCTTTTAATGGGAAGTTTAACGTGACTGTGAGCCCTCTAAGAAAAGAGAGGACAGGCTTCTCTGTTCAAGCCTTGGATAATGACACATGGAGAATGGAAGAAGCTGATGTACAGACTGTATCCTAGAAAACCAGCTGCTTCCCTCTCATACAAATCCCAAGTCATGTCTGAAGCAGTTTTTTCAGGCCTCCTCCAAGGCTTTCTGTGTTTCCCTGATAAATTTTTAAGAGAATTTAGCCTACTCGGATACTGGAGTAGTACACTGTGTGAGCTTTCAGTGTTATTGCTAAAATGTATAGTTTCTGAGCCTTTGTACTAAGGCAGAAAGAATTTCAGACTGGGTTTTAAGAGAATTCTACTCTACTGATACCTAACTATGACTTCAGACAATTAATTGAATTCCTCCAGGCCTCGGTTTCTTTGTATATAAATTAAGGACAAGACTTTCTGCTAGATCCTTTTTGGTTCAAAAGTTTCATGATTTCTGTTTGGTAAATATACAGAGATTTTTTGTTTGTTTGTTTTGTTTTGTTTTATTAACATGTCTAGCCCACTACCTCCAGCTAAAAGTCAATAGAGAGAAGTCTGGAGTAAAGTACATACCAACCTCAGGGTGCATAGCCATACTGTGTAGGAGGAAGCAAATATAGAAGGAAACAAGCTTCATTTATTCTGCCTGATATGGTTATCTCTCTGAGGCTTGTGCCCATGCAAACGAGATGAGGGTACAGAGGAAGGGGAGGGGGACACACTGCCAAATGTCAAATGTTTAGAAAAGACTTTGAACTCTGACAATTGAGACTTCCGGTAAGGTAACTTTTGTCTCTACTTTTGCAAAAAGAGTGGGAGAGGGAAAGAGAGAGAGCAGAAAATGATTCAAATATGAGACCATTATCATGTAGGTTTCACGTAAAGATTAGGCAAATAATATCTAAATTACTTGCAAGTAATCTGGGGCTCTTTTCTTTGGCTCTCTTTAAGAAAATCCCTGGTAACATCTCTGAACTAACATTGCATTTCAGGCCACTGTGATACTCCCATGTGGCCACCGTACTCTCTGCATGCTGGAAAGAGGCACAAATGGCCCGACCTGCTGAGAATCTTGCCACTGTAGCATTAGAACATTTCTAAAGCCTCTGCTTTCAAGGCCACATTTGTTTAAGGAAAATAAGGCATACACATGAACTAGTGAATAATAAAATGCAACAGTACAAAGTATGATACAGGCCAACATCTTATAAAGGTCAAATATACAGACATAGAAAACACAGCTGTCATCTGTAAGCTATGGTAGTCTAGGAAAGCTCATGAGCAGGATGGGAATTTAATGTTGAGTGGGTTTGAGTTTGCATATATATAGAAGGTGTATTTTGAAGAAGAAATCATGAAAAATATCACATTTATTTGTCTCCTCATCTATATGTTTAGCCAATCAGGACATACAATCTATCATTCTGTGCCTCAAGTCTAAAACATAGTAACCAGAAGACCCAGAAAATTCTTATTAATTTTAAATTCTGATCATTGGGTGCAGGAAATTATGAGATGGCAAACTGATTATATATGAAGGTCCCTCATTTTGTCTGTGAAGCCTGGGTATGCTCAGCTACTAATGACAAGTGATCAGGAAACCATTATAGTCTCTCTCTGTGACTACAGTGCTAAATGTATTTAAGCAATTTTAGGAACACCTGCTCTGGAATTTTTTAAATCTTTCTAATAAAGAACTGAGTACACTGGTTTCTCCAGTAGGACTGCACACTCAAACATCAACACAGTGTGTGGTTAAAAAAAAAAAAGCTGGCCCTGGGAGGAACACTGAGACCCTGGGCTTGGATAAATGTTGGAATTAGAAAAAAAAAATTTTTTTTTAACTTGTAGGAAATTGAGGCACGAGTATTTCTGGAAGGGAGGGCCTCATTTGAGACCATCGAGGGACTGTTGACTGTTCTTGTTCGTGATGCCTCAGTTCAAGGAAAAGGACCGTGCCAGAGTACATGACAGAGAAAAAGGTTCTTAAACATTTCCCCTGGAAATCACCACTGAATAAATGCCAGGCTATTCTAGAATCTCTAACTCACTGGCTCTTGTTGCCTCTTAGATGGATAAAAGGCAAAGTGCAAGCCTGATGGAAAAAATGGCAGAGACCATGGCTGTTTTCCCAAACTCTCCACTTAACTGCCCACCAGACAATTATCCTGTGTCAGATTCCTTAAGGTCACAAGGATTTATCCTTTCAGGTAGACCAGGAAAGAAAAATGCACTCATGAAATGCTGGAAGAGGGGGTTTCCAATGTGGTATGATTTCTGGGACCCCTCATGCTCTGTTGAAAATATTTCATAATCCCTCAAGTCCTCCCTGAAAAGGCAAGGGCAGAAACCGGAGACAATACTCTGTTCCAGTTTTGTCCCAGCTGCTTGTGGACTGAGAAATCTGTGAGAAAAGTCTTGAGACTTCAGTTTTCTCTTTCTCTCTTTATCCAGCCTCATTATCTTCCCAACCCCAGAGAGAAAAAATAAATAATTCACAAAAGATGCAGGTGTGGTAGATTGGGAGCAGGTTCGCCTGGTGATGGGCGGGCTCTGTAAAGAGGGTCTGAGTGCCATGTCTGGGATGTGGGTGGGAGCGAGTGATGCTTCCAGAGCTGACAGCTCCATCCAGAAACATGGGAGTGACACAGGTACTATGAAAGCTATGGAGGCAGGGGTAAGCCCTCCCACCACAGGGACCAAAGAAGCCATTGACTCCATCTCGCTCCTTTCATGCCTCCCCTGCCTGCCCCCTGCTCTGTCTCCATCCTGGAGAGCCAGCTGCAGCGTGTAGGAGAAACGGGCCCTGTCACGGCTGTCTCTAGTGTGTTATTGTTAGTGTTACGTTACAAATCCTGTTTCCATGCCAGGGTCCCTCAGGGGTCATAACCAGGAGAGGCCATGACCCTGTCAATAAACAGAACCCCAATCCTTAATGTAACCACTTCACATTCACTGGGCCTGCTCCATGGGTTTAGAGATGAGATTCTTCTCCTAGGCAGGATTGTTTCTGAGAGGTTCCCTTGGAAGTGCAAGGTAGAGAGCATGTGGGAGTAGACCAGATGCTGATCCTGCTGGCAGGTGGGAGGCAAGCATAGGCTTGCTTGGCCCACGCTTCCCCAAATCCTCCACTTATCAGACCAGAGTATATTAGAAGTATTACCATCAGTCTGAAGTTTGTCTGGCTGCCACCTTGCTGAAGTTCTGTTTCCCTTAGAAGACCCTTAACAATAGAGAGTCCTTTGCTAGTCTGTCAGATGTTGAACTGGATGGAGTGTAAGAACACTGAACAAAAAGGAAACAAGCATAAAATAACTTGGCATACATTACTCTGTTGGGAGATGTGGTTGACTCTAGCCCCCACTTGCAATCTTTCTTGCAGACTTATCCACCAAGTATAGTGTGTTTTCTTTCCCATTGCAAAGTCAGCTGATGAATGCTGGGTGGCACCAAGTGAAGAAAAGAAAAAGAATAGAAATAGAATATGCTCACTCATTCAGCAAATATTTTTTGAGTATCTACCATGTGCCAGGAACACAGTTCCCACCACATTGATGCCAGACAAGTAAAAGCACCACAGAGCAGTCTGATTGTGGCTATGTGTTAAGAAGTAGTTTCTTCTAAACTGGCTGGCCACATGCAGAAGATTAAAGCAGGACCCCTACCTGTCCCCATACACAAAAATTAACTCCAAATGGATCAGAGATCTAAATGTAAAACCTCAAACCATAAGAATCCTTGAAAATGAAGGGTGTCTCATTTTTTATCTCAGGCATTGTAAGAACTTTTTTTAAAAAAGCAGTTTTATGTCTCAGTCAATTAAAGGTACATAATAGTTATAAAGAAGGACACAACACTGGCCTAGATACCTGGTGCCGCCCCATACCCTCTATATGACCTTGGGTCATTACTCATTCTTTTCATTTGGTCAAGTCGCAGAGAACCTGCCACAAACACTCAACAATTAGAAATTAAAATAAAATCTGACCTAACATTTATTTAACAAATAATTATATTATCTGCCCACTAGAAGCATTTTATTTGGATCCATTCTGTTTCTCCTATTGCTTATTTTCTTCTCCCTTCCATATATAGAACTGAAAAGGCTCTCAGACCAGGCTTTTCCTTTTTGTTGAGGAAGGAGTAATAGCTTGTTCAATATCTGATTTTATGTTGAAAGCAGAGTTAGAATTACAGTCCAGATCTATACTTTAGGCTAAAAAATTTGGGAGGCTGGTGAGGAGGGACCTTGGGTAGTGAGGGCTGGAGTGCTTTTTTTTATTGTTGTTTGTTTGCTTGGTTGGTTTTACGTGTGTGTGTGTGTGTGTGTCTGTGTGTGTGTGTGTGTGTGTGTGTATGTAGCATTAGAAGGCCGGTAGCTGCCTCCAATCTGGTTCTTGGTTCATTGCTGAACCTGATTTAATAGAAAAGTAGGAAGTTGCAGAGAGACAAAGAGAGAGGCAGGCACCTTGGTTATGTAATATCCACCAAATAAATCTCTAAAATATATTAGCCAGATATACTTTTCTCAAGCAGCCTGGGCAGCTTCTACAAATAGTCTAGTCAAGACAATCAGGTACTCTCAGAAAAACAGTCGAGCTGAAGCCAACACACCTACAACTATGAAATGCTGAAAACTCTAGTATTTAGTTTAAGACTAACCTTAACCAGGCAACTATTTTAAATTTTAATTTGGAGTTAATACATGGAAAAATAAAGAGAACCTAGGCTGAAAAGCTTAAAATGATTAGGTTGCTAAAGATTATGGAGAGGCAGTAAGGTAGAATTGGTTTCCATGGGTAGACACAAACCAATTGCTTAAGGTGTAGTGAGTCTTCTGTGGCAAACGGCCTTCAGATTCCAAGCTTCTCTGTCTCTAGCCATGTCTAGAATGATTTTTATTGGTCTAAAATGTAAAATTGTTTTATTTTTATATTTCCTGCATGGTCCTACTCTGATAGGTTGAGCTAAATGTTGTGAGAGAATAGAAGTCATCATTGTCATCATCCTCACCAGATGTTTATCCTGGTCTTGTTGTAGGGAACCACCCAATAACTTCTTCACAGTACTTTGGTCACATGTTGGTACCGCTTAGTTCCCACATGCATGCTGAATACTATCTTGGGCTTGAGAACCAGTCTTGTGCTATGGTTGAGAGAACAGATGAGTTTCCTATTTAAGGAGCTAGGCAGCCTAGCACCAAGTAAGTCATCCTGGCGACAGTTTTGCCTCTGGTTGAACCCCAGTCTCAAGAAGAGAGCTTTTTTTATTATTCCTGGTGGGCCAAGGTCTCCTCATCTCTTTTAGTTTCATTTTCAGTAATGTATGTTTAACTGTTTTGTTTTGTTTTTTCCACATTGAGATTTCTCACCCTCCTCCCCCATTCTAACTGTGGAAACTGCCTTTGTGCTCACCAATTATCTTAGGAAAGGGTCTGGATGCTGCCTCTGATTTTAGGCAAGATCTCTCTAGTAAGCACCACATTCTTCCCACCATCTAACATTGGATCCTCCTTGCATGATACAATGCACCATCTCCATCTAATTGACCACTGCCACCTCCAGTAGCATTCAGCCACGCCCCTTTCACCTTTCACTTCTCTTCCACTTTCCTACCACCTTCTCTTTGGCTCTTCTCCTGATCTCTATTTCACCTTTACAAGACTCCCCACCCCCACTTCACTTGTCTATGGCTCACGAGTCAACTGGACTCCTCAAGTCAAATAATTCCTGCCTTCACAAATTATATATCCTATTGTGCTGTGGTCATGTCACTGGGCTAAGTAGGTACAAAATAAAGTAAATTCAGTTCCTGTACTAAAAGTTTTAGCATTTCATTAGAAAACATGTTGATAAAGAAGTAAGCTTCAACCAAAGGCAAAAAAAGAGAACAGAGGTGGAAATTTTTTTTTAAATCCATGTTCCTAGTTTCCAACTCCTCTGTCCATTCAATTTCTTATTTGTACCTAGCATACTCTGAACCCATTTATTTAGTGGGATTATTACAGAGTTTCCTGCAGCAATATTGTTCATCCAGCACCATCCATGGGATTATACTGAGAGAACCTGCCCACAAGAAACATAAAAAAATACCTTTTATCCCCTGCCATACCTTTCCCTCTCTTCCATTCAGCATCTTGGATCTACATGCTGTGTCCAAACCCAAATACTACTCTTTTGCCTCATATTCTTTGTGAATGTTCAGCTCACTTCATGAATAAAAAAAAAAATTCCTGTTCTACCTCCCACTTCAAAATGCAGGACACAGAGTGTCCCTATCCTCTATCTGATGTCTGCCTTCTGCAAGAGTCTGTGCTCATAGATTCTACAGTGTCACACAAAATTTGACTTAGGAATGAGTCATGCATTGCTCTTTAAGGGTTAAATAGAAAGAGCTTGGAAAGTCTAGGTTATTAGAACATAGGCACAGAGAGAATGCTGCATTGTAAAGCAGCAGTTGAATGGTTCAAAAGCAAATGGCTAGGTAAGGAACCTTCACCCCCCACCCCCAAAACCTTTGTTTCTTCCTGAGGGCCACCATGAATAGCAATCTATGGGGTGCTATAACCATATAATGTAAGTTTGAAAGATGGTGACATGACATAAATAGAAAGTGATAAATGTTAAAGAAAAAAATAAAAAAAAAACAAGACATCAAAGTCTACTGTTAATCTTATAGTTGTTATCAGCCACTTGTCCCTCCTACTCTTCCTCTGAAAAATAGAATAACCCAAGGCTTGAAATTTTCATGAACACACTATCAGAGTACATAAGAGGGTCTTTTGTATTTCTACAATTTCTTGTATAAACTTCCAGTTCTGCTCTAACACAACTATCTGCTTATGTTCCAGAGATTTGTATTAGATTGTAAATTATCTGAGAGTTTTAAAGTATGTGTCTCAATAATCTATGCAAAATCAGTGGCTAGAGACAGTGCCTGATACCAGATAGATACTCAATAAAAAGGCACTGAATGACCGAATGGAAGGATAAACAATGTGGTATATATTGGGTACACTCTCCATGACCTTTACATTAGGTCCAGAATATTTTATTGGTTCTGAAAAGTCTCTGTTTTCCAAAGAAAGTATCAACAGCAATTAAAACCATCACTGAGATTGCTGAAAAACTTGATTCCCCCAAAGAATGCCAGAATTACCAGAAACTGTTACATTTTCTGAGTAGTTTAAGAGGTTGCTTGGTTTTAATAAGAAAATTGACTTGATAACTGAAAAGAAGATGGCCACAATGTTTTCTTGTCATCACTGCTAGTTGGTGACTTGGAATGAAATAACATTTTAATTTCTTGAACGTCCCCTCCTTTTTAGGCACTTGCTAAGCACTGCATGTATGAGAGCCCATTTAATTCCCCCCAAACTCTGCAAAATAAATACAATTATGTCTCTTTTATAAGATGATAGAATTGAGGCACAGAGCGATTTTAATAACTTGTTCACAATCACACAGCAAGTAAATGGCAGAGCCAGATTTTTATACTTAATGGCCCACATTTACAAAACTCTTTTCTTGGGGATTAGACAAAAAGTTTGGAATGATTGTCAGTATAAACTCATTTCCTGCTAATGATCTATCACATCATTTTAAATGGAAAATATTTTCTTTTGATCCAAAGAATTAAACTCAAAGTATTTTCTGCGATAAAAGGCTTGAAATCCGCAATGAAAGGATTCTCATGACAGAGCATAGGATGATTAGCAGGTTACAATCAGTTGGGAAAGTGAGCCATTATGATGTCATCTGGCATGTGATGATACAGATCAAGACTGTGCCCTCACTGATTTGGGGATAGTCCAGTAGAAATGACAAACACAATGTTAATAATAATCATGTATATTGCGTGCCCTATTTGCTCTTTAACTTAATATTTTTGGAGCTCCCACCTATTACATGTCAGGTGCTATGTAAATAGCTAAGAATAAAAAAATGAGTTTTTTATTCATTCAACCTCCTCGATGTTTTCTTCATCATTTCTTTGCTTCTTATACCCACTGTTCCTGACACAGTCTGGATTCTCATCTACTCTTTCCTGGACAAAACTCTCCTGACTTGCCTCTCAGCCTTCTGACTGGTTTCTCAATCTTTAGCTGGTGCCCTTTCCAATTTAATTTCTGACTAATGTCAAAAATTATTGGAGGTTGCCCATTGCTCTTTGGATGATATTCTTAACCTGTAATATGGCATACAATGTTTCTCATAACATTATCCATATCTCTAACAAGAACTACCTGAATGCCCTCCCTTCCCCTCAGCTAGTTTGGTAAATTCCCTTCTTGCTCATATACTTATTCTTCTCTGATACCATGTCAGGCTGGATTGCAATTGCTGGTTAATTGTCCATTTCCTAAATGCCCCCTGAACTTTTCAAGAAAAGGGACTTGAATATATACATTTTTATCTCCATTGCACCTCTCACAAAACTGAAACAAGTAAATGTTTATCAAATGTCTGATGGTTAAATAAAGACATGATGTTCACCTTTCAGGGTTGTTAATTTAAAGTGGTTTCATAAGAGCATTCCAAGTCAGAGGTGTTTGGCAGCACTGTAGCTGATGATTATGTGACTTTTCACAAGGTGTTATTTTGGATGAGTGATTATTTTAATGATTTTATTACAAATGGTCACACTCTACATTCATCAAGACATTCTAGCCTTTTGCACAAAGACTTAGATGTACAAACATACGGGATTTGTAGCAATTAACTTCTACCCTCATTTCTTAGTCTGATCTCTTTCCTGCCTTTGTTACCTTTCTTTACCCCTCCCTTCTTTCTCTTTGCCATCATTTTTTCTTGCCCTTGTTAGGATTACTTGACTATTTGATTATTGTGATAGAATTTTCTAAAGATTCACCATCAGAATAATTTAACTGACATTTAAACCTATTATTAAGATAGCAGGACATTGCTTGAAGGTCATAGTTTGCATTTGAAGTGTAAAGGTTTTCACAATGTTTAGTAAAGGTATCATAACTGTCATCCCTTTCCAGAACTAGCACTCCCATAGTCAATGACAATTGAATTTATTCAGGTCTTAGATTTCTTTAGCTTTGCCATGTAGTATTTGTCAAAAAAGACTGCGGTTTTTAGAAAGTTATTGTTCAGCACACTTACTTCTTTCTCTAATCTTGTCAGACACATGATGCCTATGAAATACTCAGTGCAATGTGCATTCAGGTCCTCATGCTCCTTTTCAAACAAAGTGGAGGCACAAACCAGACCATTCTTCCTCATCATTGCACAACTTCCCATTTTCTCAAGGGCAAGCATCCACATCAGAGTCGTAAGTTGGGATTTAGATTGGGAGAAGTTTGGTAGGGCAAAAGTAGCTTATTATTCTAAGCTTGACTAAATAGCAGACTAAACTCTTTCTGTGGAAGGACAATTTGGATGAATTCTCGGACACAAACTAAAACTTCTCACCAAATGAGTAGATTTGCACTATTCACAACATATTCCAAAGGCTACTCTCATATAATGTCCAAGAAGCATCTACGGGTAGATGCTTAAGTCAGATGCTGGAAGCCAGAGGGAAGAGAAAAGGAGTGAAAAATATGACAAAAATCAACCTTAATCCTCCTGTCAGGGTGCATTAATTTGCATACTAACATCTGCATAAGAGGGAGAACTCCTACTTGTCCAGTTTAGGATAAGGATGTAAATTTTGAGCATTAACATGTTAAATAAAATGGGAAATAACTGAAATATACAAATGTTTTTTGCAATCCATCATATTTACAAAAATAAAACCATTGAGACATTTAATAAATTAGTCTTGATGAGATTTGTAATGAGGCATTAAAGATAAGCTAAGTAAACTGTTGGAATGTTAGAAAAATATATTGCAACATAGCATATCTAGTTGTAGCTCATATTTTATGCAAATAACTAGACAAGGAATATTTTTAAATAAATAAGAAATTTAAATCTTTAGAGCAACTAAACAAAGCAAATTTAATATATTTTTTTATTATCTTGCAAAGTTCAAAGCCATTATACCCTGAGTGGAAATTACAATGGCTGGAAAGAAAATACTTTTGTTTCTTGACACTCAAATTCATTGATTCTGTTTTATCACCAGTGAAAATTAAAGACTTTTAGTATAAAAGAAGTCATATTTAGCTTTTTAAAATTCCAGGGTAGTGTGTAGTTTAATATACTCTGTGGTTTCTGGAGAAAACTGCTCGTTACAGGAGCTAATAGAAGAAAAAATAATTATCTCCATTGTTGTTTCAGTTGTACACCCAGAGATATTATTTCTCATAACAGTCAAGACTGTTGGTAAAATTTCTAAACAGATCAGAGAGGATCACTTGTGAGCAAACATTTTCAGTTCTTTGAAAAGCTCAGAGTTATTGTCTGTTTGTAACTGGATGGACTGGCATAGGGTAACAAGCTTTATTCAGTGACAGCAAAAGGTCACAGGTACAACTTGTGTTGGGGCAAGATCTATCCTAAGTGTCATAGTCCTATAAAAGATACGTTGACATGAGGAGAGTAGGAACACTCTGAGGTGGAGGGAGAATGCTCTGTAGGCTGCTGGAAAAGAACAAATAGTTCACATAGGGAGCATCATCACAATTTCTCTCTCAACAAGTCACAGCTTTCAGAAGTCCCTGTTCCCGATGACTTACCTCACAGTCCCACTGTAGGCATTATCATCCCTTTCTTCTGTCCACACAAACGGTGACATTAACTTTATTTAATTTCTCCAGCACAGAGATAATGCCACCAATGACAGCAGAAATCTAAAAACTTGCAGAAGAAGAAGCAGAAATAGACATTGCCTAGAATCTTTCAACATCACAGCCCCTGTTCTGTATAGACAACACTCTAGGGTTGTGATAGCTTTAAAATGTGCATATCCTTTGTGTACGTTAGACTGTCTCAAGCATCTCCTGTCTATGCATACTTTCTTGACTCCATGGGCAGCTTCAAACTCCTGGAATTCACACCCAATCCCACTGAAAATGTCCAAAATTTTAGAAGCTTATTTCCAGCACCCTGGGGTACAAACTTCTAGAATCAACAAATTTGGCCTCAAATCTCAGGATAGCAGGCATCCTTGAGAGATTTTATAATGTTTCACTCCCAACTGAGCTGAAAATAATTTTAAGAATATGAGAATTTTTTCAATTTCTCTGTCTCACTCTCTATGCTTGGGTGTATTTTTATTGCAACTTCTGTCACTTCTATTGCATATTATTATGAAAGACAAAATATATGCTGCAGTTGAGGTGGAGAATTTGAAGGACAGAAACACAGATGAGTCCAGAAATTTGAGAAATGTCTAAATAGAACACTCCCTTTTGCAGGTCTAATATTTCTGCTAAATTAGATAAGGTAAAATGAACACATGGAAAAGGAAAGTGAGCTTACAAAAGAACATAAATGCTCTTGTCCATAGATAATCAGATAGGGGCCTTGTGCCAGAGACCTCTAAGCCCACCCTCAGGTCCAGGGATTTGATAGAAGAATGTGTAGTTGTACTCATGGCTAAGATTTATCACAGTAAAAGGGTACAAAGCAAACACAGCTAAGGGGAAGGACCCTTGTTGTGAAAGTACTAACTTTAAAGAGTCTTCTGCCAGTGGCGTCATGTAGGACTTGAATACCCCATGGGAAGTATTGTTTACCCGGACATACATTAGAGACTCTGTGTCCAAGCTGCTTTTTATTGGGGACTGGTCACAGAAGCACCTTCTACCTAGCACATTCCAAAATTCCAGGTGTCCAGGAGCAAAGCAGGGTTCCAACATAAACAAATTGTTTGTACAGCTTTTGCACAATGAGCCACTCTTACTATTTAGGAAAAATTTTACAGCAATGTAGAGAACTGTTTACCAGCAAAGTTCCCAGACACCAAAGACTTCTTTTGTACATAGGACTTTCTAAGAGTAGGCAGTCTCAGGCCTGCTGTAGCAACTCTTTCCTGTTCAGCCCCAAACTCCTTGGCTACTTTGCCCCCAAACTATGTGCAGAGCTCTAAGGAGATCTCATCTCTACCTATTTACTATTCACATTTGGAAAATATTTGCATTTACTATTCACATGTATTCACATTTGGAAATAAATTTTGCCTTCTTTATTCAAGAGTTTTAAGGAAAGCAGGATTAAGGACTCATGAGAGAGTTGATGTTTATAACAGAAACTTTTCTTCAGATGAAGATAATTTTGGCACTTCTTGGATTTCAGGCATAATTTTAAAGCTTTTGATAAGTCTCTTTGTGTGGTTGTCCCTTAGCACTGCCTGGACATCTCACAGGCCACTGACACCATGAAGAAGACACCAGGATAGCTTGGGCAGACACCTCCCACTCTTCCACAAATTTGGTTTGGAGTTGGGAAATGGAGGGGTGAAGTATAGATTAGCATAGGACAAGCTTGAAAATTCAACTTTATGGGCAAAATCTGAGATCAATACTGGTAAAACTTTCTAAAGAGAAAAGACAGGAGAAATTGCATTCCAATATTTCCCAACTGATCTATGAAACATAGTTCTGTTTCATGCTCAACAGAGAAAAAAAGAAAATAAATTATTCCAAATAAGCTTGGGAAATGTTGCATATTATATTCCCTTCTTACAGCTATCTCAGGAATTATCATTTTAAAAGCTCTCATAAGATCTGCAGTAGAGGTCAAGTCCTTCAGTAAAAGTCAAATTTATTTGACTAGAAATACATCATTTTATGTTTTAAGGTTTGGTACTCTGTTTTTATTAACACAGATTAAGTTTCCATGGAACATACTTTGGGAAAGTATGTTATTCATACACTCCTAAAATCAGTTTTTTTGTCCTTGGTCTCTGTGAAATGTCTATCCACAAATTAATTTCTGTCTATCTAAGGAGACAACTTGATGACTCTTGCCTCTACTATAAATTTTCACTTTATATATAGTTGTTTTATGAATTAAATAGTGACCTGTCATGGGTACAGGTACATGACATGTTGGGCTCTATACTTTGACAATCTAAGTAAAAGAATGGAAGAAAACAACATTTATTTCATAATAGGGGCTATCTAAGGGCCAGAAAACCTTACATTGTCAAAACCACTTACATAATTAAGTGAGAGAATATTGGGTCCACAATCAGATGCTGCTAGGTTCCAGATTTTATAACCACAGTGAGAACCAGGATTCTTTCCCCAGCTTTGTAATATATTTCTTGTGAAGCCAACTGTAAACTACATGATTTTACTATCTTTGGTTTTCTGATCTATAAATGAGGGTTGCAGTACTGCAGTACACACCCATCACAGGCATGGGGAAGAAATTAACATAAATGATTTCAAGCTCTTTGCAAATATGAAATACTGGTTATCTGTGCTAAAAAGACTAACTCTATCTTCATGCTCCATTTCTCCTTTTCACTCCCTTGGGGAAACTCGGTCTGAGGACACTGAAAAAAAAATCACCATACTGAAAGGTCATTGTGTGGTGGCCAACCAAATGTGATACCCACCACGACTCCATCATATTCTAACCCAGTGTTAAGTTGAAATGATGTCTCTCACATGGCCATTCACTTTTCTAATCTCTCAGACAGCCATTCACTTTCCCGCAAATTTCAAATAGGTTTTAAAATCTGCAATTATGACAATTTTTATTATCTCAATATCTTCGTGGCATGAGTAGAATCAGCATTAGGTTCTAAGAGATTTTTGTTTTTCAAATAATTAAAAGTTAAATTCAAGGTCTTAAAGGGATAATTGGACCAGTAAAGACTCGATAATACTGACTTTAGACTTGAATCCTGAGTAAGAAACACTATGTCATATACCTCTCTCTAAATGGTCTTACAAAGGCCTCATTCAGAGATCAACTAACAGGGACCCTACATGAGGAGAAGAGAAATCATTGCTCTCAAGTATTCCAAAATATATCAGATTCCCCATTTTTCATGGCCGTGCAGAAGGTAAGTATGTCCCATGACCCTAAACTGTCAAAATCAGAACCAAGTGAAAGTCTTTTGGGAACTTTAGAAGAATCATAGAATCCCATATTTGGAAAGGAGCTCAAAGATCATCTGTCCAGCTTTCAGGCAGATACATTCTGTATGGTACCTTCTCATTCACTCAGCCTTGTTCCTGCTCTGACACATTAATCTCTCTTTCCCCATCAACCACCAGTTATATCACAGCTGTGCATGCCTAAGCACCTCAGTAGGTAGCATGCTTTTTAAAAATATACATTTCATTTTTTGTCTCTGTATTCCCAGAAACCAGTCAAAGTCTGGACCAGAAGATGTGTCAACAAATAATTTAAAGCATCTCTTCTTTCCCAAACTAGAGCAATAAACAGTCTTTTGTACTTTTTCTCACTTTCACCTAATAGTTTCCCTTAGTTCAGCCCTTTTAGTCACAAAGCAAACAAAATGATTTTATAAAATGTAGTATAGACTATATATCCATCTCCTGACTGAACCCTACATATTTTCTTGAATGTAGTAAAATAAAAACTAAATTCATTACTGTTGCTTACAAGCCACATACTTTCCACCTGAGGATACCTCTTCTGCTTGGTCTCCTCCCACCTTCTGTGTCACTTGTTATGGTGAAGTCAGAGTGACTAACTCCCTGAGGATAGAACATACTATCCTTAACTGAGCCAACAGGCCTTACGTTTACTGTTCAGTCCACTTGAGACTTTCTTTCTCAACATTCTAACAGAGCCAGATCCTTCTGACATTCATATATTTAGCTTAATGTCCCCTTCCCTAGAGGAAACTTCCCTGACCACTCTAAATACCACATCACATTCTATTAGCTTAGCTTGCTTTATTTCAGTGAAATAAACGTATTCTGTGTGCTTATTTTTGTGTTTGTTGTATATCTCTCACAATCAGAAACCTTGTGAAAACAGGCTTTGCCTGCTCATTCACCAATCTCTCAATGTAGGCCATAAAAAAAAACTCTCAGCATATAGTGAGTGGATGCTCATTTACTCTCTTCTGAAAGAATGACTACAGGAATGAATAATTCATTCAGTGCTCAACTCCCTCTCAAACGTACTTATTGATATCTTAACCAAGTGCTATCTTATTTTTTCGTGAGTAGAAGCAGTGATAAAGAACTCTGTAGTTTTCCATTTTTTACAGTCTTTGGTATTACACAGGTTTTCTGTTATTTCGTGTGTACATGTTTGTATTTCTGAAGTGTTCTTCCTACTGATGAATATCACCACCACTTGTTAACACACAACACAAGACTACTCCCCTTTGACATCTGGGCTCTTTGATTCTTGACTTTTGAATCTCTTGTACAGGATTCTTTATGCAGGTTAAGAACACCAGGCCCTTCTTCCATTTCATATTTTGTACTTTCAAATTTTTCTAACCTTTTCTTATGAATATATTTCAGTTTACATATATTTCTTATAAAATATGGAGCTCTAAGTTGATTTTTTTTTAAAATCAGAGCTATGATTTTACTGGTACACAGTGGATAATATGTGTGTATTTGATGCCACCTAGTATCACACATACTTTTTTGGCAGCTATATGACACCAATAACTTACACTGTTTATGAACCAACAAGATCATGCATGGTGACCAACATCGAAGGTGGCTCCTAGTAATCCCGTCTGGCCCTCAGTGATCCCTTCTGACTTCAAGCCCTTTTGTATCAGGCTTGGTCATGTGACCAGAAGAACATGGCACTCAAGAAAGTATGTCACTTCTGAGGCTATCTTATGATAGATACTTCTGATACCTGCCATACTCTTTCTTGACTCCTTTACCTTGAAGGAAGTCAGCTGCTATGTCATGAAGACACTTCATCCTCATGGAGAAATCCAAGCAGTGAGAAACTGAGCCCATCATCACCAACAGTCATGTGATGAGTCATCTTAAAAGCGAAGCCTTCATCCCCAATCAAGCCTTGAATGTAACCTCATAAAAAAACCTTAAGTCAGACCACCTAACTAATTGTCTACTAGATTTCTGCTCTTAGAAAATGTGTGAGAACATAAATCTTCATGTTTTAAGCTGCTACTTTTAGGCTAATTTGTTATATAGTGATAGATAACTAATATATCATGCCTCTCCCATCCTGTATTCATTCAAATTTTTTTTAGATCTAAATTTGGATTTGTACATTTAGTCTTAATAATTTCACATCTTTACACTCTGTTTTTCCCATTCTACTTAGATCTACTTCGATCAGTAAATAATTAGACAATCAACATATCTGACAAGTAATACAGTAGTAGCTAACAATTTGAAAAATCTTCTTTCAAGATACTATTGTCATTCAAGTTACTGATAAAAGTGTTAAAATGGAAAATGTATTGGGCAGCATCCTGGTGGGCTTTAGCAGTCTCTCCAGTTCATAATTTTCTTTTTCTTTTTCTTTTTTTGAGTTGGAGTCTCACTCTGTCGCGCAAGCTGGAGTGTAGTGGTATGCTCATGGCCACCACAGTCTTGACCTGCTGGGCTTAGGCAATCCTTCTGCCTCAACCTTCCAAGTAGATGGAACCACAGATGCATGCCACCACGCCCGGCTAGTTTTTGTGATTTATTGTAGAGATGAGGTCTCACCAACTTGCCCAGGCTGGTGAGACTGGGCAAGGGCAATCCTCTCGTCTTGGCCTCCCAAAATGCTGGGATTACAGGCTGAGCCACCATGCCTGGCCCAGTTCATAATTTTCTAAGCTCTTTTTAAATATACCTTTTACCATCTAATGATCCTCTTTGTTTTCTTTGAATTTACTCAATATATTTTCACTTTAACTATAAGGATATTACAATATTTATGTTATTTCTGTTGCATTTCCTTGAATCACCAGCCTTAGCATGTTAAGTTACAAAAAAAAAGATTCTAGATTTGGATATGACTATTTGACTCCTAGAGATAATATTTTTCTTTTCTAAGGGCTAACAGGTCATTGTTTTTGCAGTTTAAAAAAAATTATGTGATTTGGCATAAAGTTATTCTGTTTGTCAATTTCCTTTTCATCTTCTCCTTTTTACTGAATATGAAAATGCCATTTGCTCCTTTTCAGTCCTGAGCTACGCCCCTTCTTCCCATTCTGCACTGCTTATTAATGGCTACTATTCTATTGGCATTTCTCAGCCCAGTTCTCACTGGAAATCCCTTCATGCATTCTGCAGTGGACACCTTACCTTCCAAGGTTGTTCATTCAATCTACACACATGTATTTAAACATGTTTCATTATGTTGAATTAGTCCATATTCCTTTCAGAAGCTTACTTACCAGTACACCAATCAACAAACAAATAAAATCCAAATTGGAGAACAGAAAAAAACGAGACTATATTAGCCATTCCATGTTTTATAACCGCTACAAACCCTGAGAAGTCATGCTTGCTAAATTAGTGAATGAATGAATGAATGAGCATAAGTATGAAGTGTCTCCATTTAGGAAACCCAATTGTGTTAATCAACACCAAAATTTCAAAAATTTATATCTGAATGTGGATAATATGCTCATTGTTTTAACACACTATGAGGGAGGTCATGACACTTACTTTCCTATACTGTCTTTTGAAGTATATTAAAATTTTTTGCCAAGAGTAAAAGTCAGTAAGTAGAACATTTCTTCAGTTACTTACTGTGCATGAGAAAAAAGTAAAATAGAATACAGTATTGAAAAATAAAAACTAGTTTTAAAATATTTTCTGATTTGATAATATTTCCATTATTATCTTCAAATAACTTTAGCAAAAAGGAATATTTTGCCTCCTTTCAGCAAAAAATGCTGTTATATGCAAAGGATAAGTCAATCTGAGGATGTATAAAATAAGTTATTATGCAATAAATAAGACATCTCCAATCAGTGTAGGATGATAAGAACAATAAAAAGAGCTAGAGTAATAGAAAATTTATTTTTAAAAATACGAACCCTGCTATTAGACTACTTTCCAGAACACACTCTAGATGGAATACAAAGCCAAATTCTTATATAAATATATTAAGACACCAGTAAATAAATGAGTAATGGATATAAAAAGATAATTCCCCAAAATGCTAATAGAACACTTTAACAAACATGTTGAAAGAAAGATGTTCACCCTCATGAGAAATCAAATAAATAAAAATAGTATAATAGTACGCACTTTTTAATTCAACAAATTAGTGACTATTTAAATTTAATATACACACAGCACTGCCATTTGGCAGAAGATGAAAGAGGCACATTTATATTAACATAAATGAGAGTATAAATTACTTATAAATCCTTCTGAAAAGTCATCTGTCAATATCTATTTTAAAAAGTCTTGAAAATATTAATTGCCTTTAACTCACTAATTGCACTTCTAAAAATTTCACTGGAATACTCTCCCTTTTTCTTCGTGGGAGTGTCTTAGCAGACATTTGTGTCTTCTCCCACAGCCAGTTCAAGTTTCATTCCCTTTCCAGAGCTTGCTGTCTTAACATGGGGAATACCTTCCACAGCCTTGTTGAAGCTGATCTGGCTTTACAGGAGAAAAGCCTCTATTTGGAAGACAGAGCTGTGTGTGTTTGTGGGGGGGGATAAGGAGGGGAAGATAGGACTCAGCTAGGAACTCCCATTTCTGTCAGGAGTAAATAAGGTGCTCTCTGAAATTGTGCATGGCCCTTTGGTCTTAAGAGCAATATAACCCTAAATTACAGAAAAGCCAGGTCAGACCTAACATAGCAGAGAATAAAAGAGATGATAAGAAAGGTGAAGGTATCCGTTTTGGTGCTGCAGATGAGTGTGAAAGGCCAAGAAGATAAAATCAGGAATGAAAAAGATTCAGGTCAAAAATGTCTCTCAAACTGGAATGATGAGATAACATTTCGGGAAACAACTTTGAACCATCCTCAGACAAAGTCAGACAAAATTTTACTCAGAATATTAAATTGGCAGGAGAGGCGAGTTCCAGGCCATGCTTCCTAGGTTCTAAATGAAGTGTCTGATTTCAAGACTCACAGGTTGGAAGGGAAGAGAAAACTTAGAGAAACTTCAGAAACAAATTTACATAGGTATGGAAATGATCAGAAGAAGAAAGATAAATAAAGGTGTGCTTGCACGCACGCACACAGTAATACACACATAACCCTTTATTTCATTGTTGTTTGCTCACCTTTTTAAATTTTACTTTAGAGTTGTGGGATACAAGAGGGGATTTACTACATAAGAAGGTTGCATGCAGGTGAAGTTTGGGCTTCTTGTTGGCCCTCTCTCCCCCTAATAGTGGATCTGGTACCCAGTGCATGCCCTCCTCCCTTCTCCCTTTCTCTCTCCCCAGCAGTGTCCAGTGTCTGCTAATGCCCCCCTCGTGCTAGTGTGATCAGTGTTCAAGGCTCACTTATGAGTGAGGACATGTGGTATTCAGTTTTTTGTTTCTGTGCTAGTTCACTCAGTGGTCTCCAGATGCATCTGAGTTACTGCTCAGGCCATGATTTTGTTCTTCTTTATGGCTGAATAATATTACATCTTGTATATGTACCACATTTTCTTTATCCAGTCCACTTTTGATGAGCATCTGGTTTAGTTCCACGTTCTTGCTATTGTGAGAATTGCTGCAATAAACATACGTGAACAGATGTCTTTTGGAAGAATGTTTTATGTTCCTCTGGGTATATTACCTGGAGACAGACTGTTGGATCGTTTAGAAGTTCAATTGTTAGCTCTTTGAGAAATTGCCACATTGCTTTCCACAGAGGTTGAACTGGTTACATTTCCACCAACAGTGTGAAAGCATCCCCTTTTCTCTACAGCCATGCCAGCACCTGTCATTTTTTGACTTACTAATGACAGTCATCCTTACTAGTGTTAGGTGATTTATCTCATTGTAGTTTAGATTTGCATTTCTCTGATGATTAGTAAGGCTGAGTATTTTTTCATGTGTTTGTTGTCTGCTTGCATGTCACCCTTTATTGTTTGCTCATCTTTCTAAATCATGTACAATTGAACTGTTTATACTCATTAGCTAATAGTACACTATCATTAAAACCCAAGAAAGGCCATTGCATCTATTGTAGTTTTATTATCTTTTATCACTTACATCTTATCAACAAACTCATTCTCCCATAAGACTCCCTCTAGTACATTGATTATGTCTTTCACATCAGCCTTCCATATGTTTATTCAGATATAAATCTTTTCTTAAAAATGTGAATCTGATATTTCTTTTTTTTTTTTGAGTTGGAGTCTCACTCTGACACCCAGACTGGAGTTTAGTGGCCGCTCCCGGCCACTGCAACCTCGACCTGCTGGGTTCCGGTGATCCTTCCTCCTCAGCCTTACAAGTAGCTGGAACTACAGGCGTGCGCTACCACGCCCGGCTAACTTTTTGATTTATTGTAGAGATGAGGTCTCGCTAAGTTGCCCAGGAGGGTCTTGAACCCGTGGGCTCAGGCAATCCACTCACCTCAGACTCCCAAAGCGTGAGATTACAGTCTGAGCCACTGAGCCCGGCTGAATCTGATATTTCTTTTTTTTTTATATATATAATTTTTTTATTGTGATATTGAGGGGTACAGTTAAGGGTTAGGTACACAAATATGTCTCGTTCAGGCACCCTTGTTGATAAGGAGTGTCCCCCCATCCCCAGACAGGTATTTACTGCCATTAATCCCTTCCC
>CAUYQG010150991.1:0-13069 GCA_963574415.1 Tarsius wallacei | reverse complement strand
AAAAAAATTAAAAGCCAGAAAACCAAAAGCATAAACCAAAGCAAAAAACAAAGAAATACACACACACACCAAAAATCAAAACAAACTGGAAAAGAAATCAAAACAATACACAACAAAAAAGAAAACCAAACATACACACACACACCACACAAAATGAAAGGAGAAGGAAAAAAGAGAGAGAGGAAAAAAGAAGGAATTCAAATGGAATTCCATACACACATTAAGCTAATAAAGAGAGAATTTAAAAACCTGAAAGATGAACCCTCAATCATTCACATACACACATAAAGAGAAAACAAAAAACAAAAGAAAAAGTGGGGGGAGAATGCAGATCAAACCCTCATATACACATTCATGAACTAAGGAAAAAAACTATTTTTTAAAAATAAAAAAAAAAGCACACACAAAAAACAACTTGCTCTCTAATTTTTCCTCTCAGCTGCTCACAGATAAATCCCTCTACTGTCTCTTCTGGAGCTGTGACCTCATTAACAATCTCCCCAGTGTCCAGCCTGCCAAGAAGGAGGAGGTAATGGGGGAAAGTGGGGTTTCAGTACTCCCCTCCCACTCTCATATGGTCAGGGGAACAGAACCCCTCCAGTGGGGAGGAGTGGGATTGTCTCTTCCCCATATGTGGGTGGGGGACTATTGTTACTGACTCCAGGTTCCACTTGGGTTTTTCCCTCTCAGTCATGCCCCAGCCATGTAGGTCTGAATTTCAGGCAATTGCTGGGGAGGAAGGAGTTGGGTCAGCCCTGGACTCACTGCTGATCTCTTCAGGAGTCTTCCTCATCCATTTCTGGTCATGCCCTTTGTCCCACAGCTAAATCAAGGTAGGGGGTGGGGTGCCTGAGCCTCAGCACTCCTCCTGTCCCTCTGGAGTTTGCGCTTTCAGGATAGTCCCTCTGGATCATGATCATCCCCTGAGCAGTTAATCCATTGGTCACAGAGATCAGGTCTGTTGTTCTCTGGTGTGCAAGCCAGAGCACTTTCCTGTCCCTTTTTTCAAGATGGTGGCAGGGTGCCTGTTTGTCTTCTCCAGTGGGGCTGGCTCTCTTGCCATGCTCCCTCCACAACCCTTGCTGCCATTGTCTGGCCAGGCACTGCAGTGATGAGACAGAGCCTGGAGCCAGTAGTTACTCTCAGCAGCTTCTTCCTGGGAAGGGCTTTGCTGATTTTTAAAAAAATGGTGCTCGACTTCTGTGCCCCAGGAAGTATTAGGGTTCAAGAAGAACAGCTGTAGCACCAGCCACTTCACCAGGAGAGCCCTGGTCACTTGCTCCCAAGTCCACACTCAGTCAGCCACTCATATGTACACTTACTCACAGACACATATGCAAAATTTCCCATTCACTCACTCACTTACGCTGGCACTTGCATAGTCTGACTGGTTCCACCACTATCTTTCTCCCTTCCATCAAAATCAGTTTTCCAAGTAGGCTTTCCAAGCAGTCAGCTGAACGGGATTCACATCTGGGGCTCTGTGGATCATCAACACAGTGAAAGGCAAGATGAAACCTCAGTCAGATGGGACCCTCCATGCTTGGACCACGCCGAAAGACGAGATCACAAGTTATTTCAGCCAAGAACACTTTGACAGTGAGTGAAGTGAGAGTGAAGCCTACTGTCCAGACACCAGTGGTAATAAATTGTTATGTCTTTGGGAGCAAGAAGTCCCTGGAGAAGAACAACACTTGGGCCGAGATCCTTCCCCCAACTGCAAAATTCTCTTTGCACTTAGATTATATCTTGGAAGGAAGAAGGGAAATCTTGGAAGGAAAGAAATAGTCCAGATGTGGAATCCTAAATTTAAATAGGGTATCTACCTAAAATGAGTCCAAGGAGATTGAGTTATGTTTAACTAGCCAATCTAACTCTCCTGACCATCAATATGAAAGTACCTTGCAAAGAAATTTAGTTCCACTAGATTGAAATAAGTAAAGTTACTTGTTCTGATATATAATGTGCAGTGATCCTATCAAGGTGATTAGCATATTCATCATCTCAAACTTTTATCATATTTTTGTGTTGGAAGCATTCAATATTCTCCTTCAACAATTCAAAACTATGGAATATATTATTGTTAACTGTGGTCATCCTACTGTGGTACAGAACACTAGAGTTTATTCTTCCCAAGGTATGTTACTATAAAAAAAAATCTGAGACATAGTATGCACCACAAATACATTTCTTTACTATAACTGAGAAAAGCAGCCCACCTTTCACATTCTGGAAAATCCAAATCTTAGAAGATGCCATGTTTACAATGTAGAAAATAGTTTTTAATTCTGTAGTATGAGTTGTTCCTCTAGAGTATAACTGCATTGTACTCTTTCAGGATGTAATTGCCATTCATCATTTTGTTCTGAAAAACCACCAATCAAGTCTGCTAGGGACTGATACCAGAAATAAGTTTTGACAATTCCCAAAAAGTTAATGACTTTTAAAGTTCCTTCTAACTCTTGATCCTAGTGGAATATGGGCATAGATTTTGTCATTATCAAGGAGAGGCCAGGGACTTGACTGTCTTTTCCACTTACTGCCTTCCCTTCCCCTTTAATAGCTGAGATGTAGGAGAATGAAGGTCACATCAAAGGGAAACATACTACAGTTATACATGGGTTGGCAGTTACACTGAAGTAATTTCTCCTTGGTAAGATCAGATTCAACAGGAATTTAAAGCAATGACCTCATTCAGATCTTCCAAAGACAGTAATTAGCCAACTTTGTTAGAAAGATCCCATAACCTGAGATTCAGAAACTGTAGGTTGTCAATCTACTGTCTGTTGTGAGTGAAGGACAAGTCAGGGTCTGTATTTTTATTGACCTTTTTTCATAATAGGATCCTTAAGGACTCCAGATCTATAATGGCCAGGTTGATGACAAAACTAAATTAGGGACTTAAATCCCTTTTGTAAAACAATCTCTAATTAATGGTATGACAACATACATACCTATTTGCTGTTTCTTAGTGGAGGAAGGGAATGACAATTTATTGGACACTAACAATGTGTCAGGTACTTTGCCAAGTATTCCATGCATTCTCTCATTTAATTCTAGCAGTTGTACAAGATTGGAGTTATTATTCATTTTTCCAGAAGCTGAAACTAAGGGAGAGAGAGATTGTAACCAAGGTTATTCAGGTAGTAAAGAATGGAGCAAGAATATAACTCCAAAATATCTGTTTTATTTTCTAACTCTTACTTCTTTGGTAGTAGCTGATTTTCTTACTATTTTGTAGTTTTCTTAGCTATTTGTGGTGTAAATTTATGTGCATCTTCTTTTCTCTTTGATGGCAGTCTTCCTGATACACTACTCTAAATATATTTGTATACCTCTTTCACATACATGTGGGACACAGGAACGACTGCCGTTTTGTGCTCACAAGGACATAACAATGAGTGAAGAAACAGTATCTGTAAGATCCAGTTGAGTAAATCTCAAGTGCTAAGATGATGTAAACTAGAAATGCTGAATAGAATATATAATTTAAAAAATTCAAATCAGAGCTCACAAAAAGCAAACGAATTATCTAAGTACCAGAAATTAAAAGGGAGGTAAAACCTAAAGATCTAAGCAACTATGCTCATGCTTCACCCTCTTTAAAATAGCACTGAGAGTAAGTTCAAGTAACCTAAGAGCTTAGGGTTTAATGCTGGTGATAGGGTTACACGATGGTGATAGACCAGACCTTCAGGCCAAATAAATTAGAGAGGTGAAACTGATCTTTCAGCATAAATACAGGACCCTCAAATAGCTGTTTATTGCAGATGTAACAAATAATGAAAGACTGGATTAGAAAAAACTATGCTCACTGGCTTAGCTTGCCTGCCCATGCCTAGACTATGAATGGACAGTGGGGGTGGAGTCAGGGGAGGGGAGTCTTCACAGGGAACTAAACCCTAGTTGTATATTATGTGTGTTTGAGAGTTAGATTTATATTAACCCAATAATTCAGGAATCACCAAGCCAAGATATTAATATAAGACAACGCACTTGACAAATGTAAACATAAAACTGATCTGGGGGTACACTCCCCCAATCCAAGTTATATGGTGTTTCCACAGGGAAATGGAACACAAAAGTGAATGAGGATTCAACACACTGGGCTATTAAAGCCTCAAGGACCTGCTGAAGACAAAGTTAGAAAATAGAAAAGAGTTTTGAATACATTATCCAGAATATAGCATAAATAAATAGATGAAAATTAGCAAAGAGATGAAAATATTTGGAACAAAGAATGAAAAGTTTTATTCAATAGAATTATAAGAACAAAAGAATATAGAAAGCAAGAGAGAAACAATATTTAAAGAGATAATGGTTGTGAATAGATAAAAAGCACAAATTCTTAAATTTGAAAGCACAATAAATTCCTACAAGGATAAATAAAAAGAAATCCCACATCCAAACACATTATTTTGGAATTTCAAACTACTGTGACAAAGATGAATTTTTAGAAAATCAACAACAGAGGAAAAGACGCAAGCAACCACAGTAGAAAGACTAAAAAGTTAGAAAACCAATTTGAATGACTATAGACTCCTCAAGATCAACAATGGAGGCTGGGAGCCAATGGAATACTAGTTTCAGAGTGTTGGGGAGAAAGTCATTGAAGATGTAAAATACTGTGTCCAACTAAAGTGTCATTCAAAAGTCAGGGTTCACAGGGCCAACTTTATTACTTGAAGCTTACTTGAACTTACTTCCAGTGCTATCTTAAAGCTGATGAAACATGAGCACAGTTGCTTAGATCTTTTGGCTTTTAGCAAAAACCTTTTAATTAAAAATCTCTTTTAATTTCTTGTACTTAGATAATTCTTTTCCTTTTTCGTGAGCTCTATTTTGAATCTCTGGAGTACACCAAAGGACAACTGTATAAATAATTTTTGTTAATAATACCTCAATAAAGAAAAAAACAACATTATGAGAAGTGAAAAAAAAGAGTCAGGGTGAGTTAAAGACCTTATCTAAAAGAACTACTGAAGGATGTACTTTAGGAAGAAGGAATTTGAACCCAGAAAGAAGGAATACATTCAATGAAGCAATAGTGAACAACAATAATAAATATTGGTAAACATGGATACATATAAACAAATAATTACTATATATTTTTAAAAACAGAAATAATAATGTCTAGCTTGGGAAGGTAAACAAACAAAATGTCTGGAGTGAGTTACTGGAGTTGAACACATTCTAATTTCCTTACTTTGTTCAGGAGAAAGATAAACAATATAGTATCCAAATTAGAAGAGCAAAGAAGCAGAATAAGAAAACTTTATTCAATAGAAAGTAAGAAAAAAGAAAGTAAAAAGAAAAAGCATGGTAAACAGAAAGTACAAAATAAAGGGGTAGAAATACACACACACACATACACACACACACACACACACACACATTATATATAAGGCAAATAGTCTACATTTGCTAGTTAAAATAATTGTTTACATTTTGAAAATAGCTATATTTTGTTACAAGAGATGCAACTTAGAGCTTAATGACTAATAAATTTTGAAGGTAAATAGATGAAAGAAATAGGAAAGTATCAATTTTTTAATAGCTATATCAATATTAGGTGCACTATAGACATCTAGACACATTATAGACATTTTTAAGGATAAGGGGGATTGGTACATGATCCTAGGTCTTTCTGGCATTAAAATCTACATCTTTGCAGTTCTTCATCCTGCCTCACCCTATGACCATAAAATCCCTGTAGGTAAAAAGGCATAATCCAAAGAACATGGGTATGCAATCAGTTGGGACTGGGTTGTCCCAGCCTTATTACATACCATCTGTGTTGTTTAGCTTCACTTTACTTTTCTGTGCCTCAGTTTCCTCATCTGTAACATGTGATCAGAATACCTGCCTCTCATGGCTAGAGTGATAATTAAAATAATTAAAGTAAATAAAAGGTCAATTTATACTAGTTTCTCAGCAAATGTCAGTTGTCTCATGCCCTATTTCTTTTTTTTTTTATCACAGAACAAAACCTGCAAAATTTACTTATAATTTCAGAAGGCAAATAGCTATTTAGTACTTCAAGTTGAAATCATTTTTCTTATAAAGAGTTAATTATCCATGAAATTAAATATTTGTGCATTCACAGAACCAATGTATTTATAATGTTAGAATATAGAAGTGACTGGTCTAGAAATTATAAGATATTCTTAATGTCGTCACAGCTGATGTGTCTTCATCATGGGAATATTTTAAAAGAACCTTTTACGATTATCTAGAGAGAATAGTGTACTGTAAGATCACTTAGGAAAATAGCATGCAGTTGAAAATTTATATTCAAGTATGTAAATGCTGACTACTGTTTGAAATGCTCTTTTGAAAGTAGCTTGTCACTCAGAATATGTTTTTCCTTAAAACAGGATCATAAATGGTGCTTTGTTTCCCAAGTTGGGTGACCCACTGTCCAGTTTTCTCTGGGACTAAGGGGTTTCCCAGGATGTAGGGCTTTCAATGCTAAACCTGGGACAGTCCTGGTAAAACTAGAGTGATTGGTCACCCCATGAGGCCAGCACCCAAAAACTGATCTGCCTGATTCAGCCACAGCTGCTGTAGTCCTTCATGAGAACCCTGCTCTGCCAAGAACCAGAGTTTCTCCTGTTGCACTGCTGGACACAACGCTTGATCTGTGACGGTCACCTGAACCCCCAGGTGTAAAGTAGCTCTAGGGTCTGTCTAGGGGAGAGAAGAGAAGCATCTCCTCTTTGTTATATTTTATCACTCAGACCCCAATGCACCATATCCTTTGCCTAGATGATCACATCTTTCATAAATATGATATTTACAGCTTTGTGCACTTACTGTCCTCACACTGTTGCCCAAAATGGAAGTATGACAAGAAGGGATAGATGCTCTTCTATTTCATACTCTCTCATTCTCCTTCCATGCATATCAACTCAGACAATAGATGCTCACTGAGTCCACCATAGATACTCACTCAAAAAAATCTTTAGATTTCCCGTAGGAGATGGATGGCCAATCACCACTTCCCTAGACAGTGGCTTCAGAATTCCAGTTGAAGCTTACTTAAGCATCTGCACAACTTTTATTCTAGGAATATGATGTAATTAATAATGACCTTGACATCCACAAAAGTAAAGAGCAGCCTATTGAACAACTGCCATCCACCAAGGTCCAATTCAAATAATACTTCCCACTCCTCACATACAGCAGTGAAAATGGTTTCAGCCTCCCCTGTCCTCCTGTGGCACTTACTTTATTCTTTTATTTAAACATTGATCATTGTCTGCCTTATTATTATGATCACTTAAGCATGTATCTATCTCCTTCATAAATTGTTAGGTATTTAAGAGCATGGAAACTGTCTCATTCATCTTATATCACCCTTAGAACCTAGCAGAGTACTGTCATGGAGAGAATATTCAATTAATGTTTCAGAAATTGATAACGTCCTTGGGACTCTAGAAACCCATTAGAGATCAGCTGGTCCCATTTTAATCTGGTCAATAATCTAGCCTGTTAGAAAGAATGACTATGTTAAATATGTTCTGCTGACATTGCTTATTCTTGCATTAAATTTCACACACCAGTTAATTTAGTAGGTCATTCTGGTTTGAAAGGACTTGGTAGTGATAGAAAAGATGGTGATATTAGAATAAATAAAATTCAGATTATTTCAAGCAACCTTTATTTAATTGAAAAATTATTTGAATGATGCTATTCTTTCTAGTAGATAATTCCCGAATAGTAAGGTGTTATTTAGTGAGAATATAGAGTAAAATGGGGTTTTTATATTCTATTCAGAGATTCTCATTTCAGCTTAAATTGCTTCATAATACCATAGAACATACAGCAGACAGATTAATGACTGAAGTTAACTTTTCAATAAATACACTGAACAAATCAAGTTTCAAATTCAATTAACTTCTAGAAAAGCAAAGAATTCTGAAATTATGAATAAATTGGGAATCAAAGAAATCCATCTCTTGCAGACATACCTTTTTTAAAAAAAAGACCCAAATTCTTTGCAAGTTTAAATTTACCTAAGGACATAAACAGTTGTAAGGTATACCCCTAAAATAAGTCAATGCACTAGTATACCATGTAAGTGGTAACAACTGGTGAAAACTCCAGAATCATTCAATTCAAAGTCAGGGAAAAATTAATAGTGACCCAAAAAGCATTTCAGATGATTTTGATACCACAATATTCAAGACTGAAAAAAATGTTCTTTACGAACTTGACACAGGTAATCAAGAAAAATCAACCTTCTGAAATGACAGAAAAGAACTGTGTTCAACTAGTGCCTTTTAGAGATCCAGGAAGCTATGGCTAAATAAACTCCTCTATTTTTGTCAAGACCCAGCATAAATGGTACTGGTGCCTCCTGAATCGCAAATAATTTTTGTGAGGTTGTTCACCGAACATTGCATTTTTTCTGGCTTCTCTGGAATCACTGCTGATCTTCACAATCAACTCCAGGCTGGACTAACTCTTACTGAGCACCTATTACGTGTCAGGCAACCAGGACGGTATCATCACACACATTACCCTGTTCCCATTATTGTAAAGCATTTCAATAGTGCAGCTATTTTGCAAACATTTCAATTGAAAGCTATTACTTAGCACATTAAAAAATGAACCCAGATGACACATGTGATTAATTATATGTTATTCCAGTCTGATTTTTAAAAGAGAAAAAGATTCTGTGTGATTTTACACTGTGCTAATTTTTCTAATAGACAGACAAAAATGTAATAATTTAGTTGTGACAATATCATAATTCTTCTACCCAGAACCATAATAAAAGAATACCCACTGAAACACCTCATTCAAAAACCTATTTTTCTGTATGATGCTAGAAAAGGTATTTGTGTAGTTCTGATGACATTGTCACTGATTCCAGTGCTCTATATAGAGGAGAAAAAAACTGTTTTCTATTGTAGACATAGTGATAAGTCGCCATACCACATAATGTTTGTGCATCAGGAAGAAAGAGAGGAGATATTAACTGCTATCATGTTTACTTTCCTGTCATCAGTAGTACACATAGAACATGCATATGGGCGTAGTTTTGAGTGGGTGTATCAGCCATCATTTTTTTTTAACCTGATTGGAAGCACCACATCATGGTGTGGAAACCCCAAACCAATGTTGATTGTCCTTTCTTTTTATATATGTTTCTCTGTCCTGACCATTGTCTAGGCAAGGGAAAGAGGCTGGAAGATATTAAAACAGCTCAAATATAGTAAAATAAATAGTGAGTCCCCTCCTTCCTGTATCAAGGAGTGGAGTCAACCCTACCACATTTATTCTCTGAACTTGTCAACTTGTCTATGAGATCATGTTTACGAGATCTCAGGATGAGAAGCCTAATTCTGATTTGACTGAATGAAAAATATTGGTAGAGAGGCCCAAGTATGCCCTGCAGTCAAGTGTGTAGGAAGAGTAGGTGGAATTGGTTTTTTTTTTTAAATGCCTAGAAGAAGAGAGTTGGGGATGACAGTGGGACTTGGTTTTACCCCAGTGGGATTTTTCCTTTAGACTAATAACCTAGTTGTCCTGGTCTAGCATACAATCAACTTTAAAGTATGAGAATTACAAGTAACCAAAAAGTAGTCATGCCCCTCTACCTCCTCTCTGGCATTCTTTATTTAGCAATCACTGGTCATCCTTCAAACCTCACCTCAAGCATCAATTGGCTGCTCTAGGAAGTCTATCATGCCTCCTGCACTCTCCACAGCCTGAGGTGGGTACCCATCCCTGCCCCCACAAAACCACTTCTGGTTGAGAGAAGACATCTCTGCCCCTGAAATAGGAATGCCAATTTTGGACATACTGAATTTGAAGGACTGGTAGGATGCCCAAGTTTTAGCTTTGGCTTCTTGCTTGATTCTCTTTTCCTATTTCCCTCTGCATGGAAGGGGACTGCTATTCTGACTGATTCATTAGACCAGCAATCTCCAGCCTTTTAGGCATCAGGGACCAGTTTCATGGAAGGCAATTTTTCCATAGACCGGGAAGGGGAATGCAGATCATCAGGCATAAGATTCTCATAAGGAGCACGCAACTTAGATCCCTCACACGTGCAGTTCACAATAGAGTTTGTGCTCCTATGAGAATCTAATGCCACCACTAATCTGACAGAACATGGAGCTCCTCTCGCCCAACTCTCACCCTCACCTCCTGCTGTTCGTCTGGGTTCCTAACAGGTCACAGACCAGTACCAGTCTTCAGCCCAGGGATTGGGGACCCCTGCATTAGACCATATTGCACTGTCAAAAGGTAATGTGTGTACTCTCAAGCAGCTCTTCTCCCATCGGCTAGGTGTGGCAGGTTGGCTCTTCTTGTCTATGTGGCTGTTAGGGTAGGTGGATTTGGAAATCTGCTTCAGATACCTCACTTTTCCTGTCACTATCTACCAGGATGCAGAGATAATATTTGGAAGCAGGGATGCTCTAGAGGCTTGGTCTGCAGCCTGGTGCCCTGACTCAGTTTACCAGGTGGCCCTGCCTCAGAGGATGCTTGCCTGCCTCATTCTTTATTCTTTATTTGGCAATTGACTCTTGCATGTATAACTCCCTTGTCAGGAAACTGCAAAGGGACACATGATGAGTGGAAGGTTCTAGCATCCAACTACATCTCAAACCTCTAACATTTCCATTTTGGCACTTCCAACAATGCACTGAAATTATCTGTCTTTTTCACTAGAAGGTAAATTCCCCGAGAAACTATTTTTCATCTTTGTATCCCTAGTGCTTATTACAATGTCCAGTACATAGTAAATTCTCAAAAAAATGTGAAATGAATGAAGGGTTTGACCATCCTTGGACCTACTTCATCAACCCAACCTCTGGCCTCTCTGCCTCTGTTCCTGACAGAAAGAGCCTTCAATATTGCTTGCACAAGCTACAGCTGTTTCGTGTGGTTTTTGTTTGTTTGTGTTTTTTTGTTTTTTGAGTTGGAGTCTCATTCTGTCACCCAGGTTGGAGTGCCGTGGCACACTCATGGCCACTCCAGCGATGACCTGCTGGATTCTGATGATCCTTCTGCCTCAGCCTTCCAAGTAGCCGGAACTATAGAAACGCAATACCACGCCTGGCTAATTTTTTATCTGTTGTAGAGACAAGGTCTTGCCAAGTTGCCTGGGTCAGTCTCGAACTCAGGGACTCAGGCAATCCACTCATCTCGGCCCCCCAAAGTGCTGGGACTAAAGGCTGAGCCACCGAGCCAGCTGTAGCTGATACATACAGTTTAGCCCAGCAAGTCACCTCCCCCATCATCTCCTCAATCCCAGCTCAACATTCACATTCCCTAGTAAGCCTTTTCCAACTAGTTCTGCCCACACCCATTTCCTTTTCTAAATACCTCTGGTATAATTTGTTTAGTATTTTGTTATTCTCTAATTTGTTGTAAGTGTGCCAAAGTTATGTTCTTAGCTAGCTCATATAACAACCTGGTCTCAACTTACTTCTGAAAGACATCATCAGGTAGGGCAACGTTTTCAAGTGGAGGAACTGCTGTTTTGTCCCACAACCTTGAATGAGGTGGGGTAAGTCACTTACTTTCTGTAGGCCTCAGTTTCCTTATCTGTTAAAACTGAGGGAATAATCATCTGCTTGACTGTGTCTCAGGCATTGTAAGAATCAAAATAAAAACACAATGACATCTGCAGAAAACGTATGCACAATTTATACATTATAGATCATGGAATAGAGTGAGAGGAAATCTTGAATGCTGATAGATTTACTTGGTAATAATGACATTGCTCATAGGCATTTAACTGATGAAGGCCGAATTGTTCTGACTATAAGTCTAGGGATCATTTTTTTGACATTGGGATATTCAGTGCCTTTAAATCCACTTAAACTTATTCCTATTCTAATCTGAACATATTTGAGAAATAATAATACAGAGAATCTCTTGGAATGCAGTTTGCGATTTTTATGGTTTTCCAATATTGTGTTTTTTAAAACTAATTCTTATTTATTAGGGATTTATAAATCAGCATAAGAATCATCAAAAACTTCATTTTTAACCACCTCCCTTCTATTGTTTACTTGTAACATTATCTTAACTTGAATTTTGATTCTGGTACAGTCATACATCAAAAGTTAGGCAGGAATTATTATCCCCATTTTGTGGATGAGAACTCAGAAATTTAGTAAATTTGAAGGTTTGAGAGCTAGAAAGTCACCGAGTCAGGAGCCTGGAGATTCATGGTGTAAAGGTTCAGTCCTCTTTCTAGTAAGATGAGATGAAGAAGCAAAAGGGTCAAGGCTTGGATGTAGTATAAATAAAATGTAGGCTGTTTAATGTTAGACCTTCTTTGGTGGGATAATATGTTGGAATTTCTGTTAAAAACAGAACTCCTGGATTATCTCTCATTGGTTCATATGTATTATTTCTATTTGTTCTCTGTGTAACCAAGAGTTCTACAGTCACACGCCAATTAATGACAGGGATACTTCCTAAGAAATGTGTCATTAGGTGATTTCATTCTTGTGCCCACACCATATTGTATTTACATAAACCAATATGGTACAGCATGCTACCCACCTGGGCTATATGGTCTAGCCTATTGCTCCTAGGCAACAAACCTGTACAACATGTCCTGTACTGAATACTGTAAGCAGTTGTAACACAAGGATTTGTGTATCTAAACATAGAAAAGGGACAGTAGAAATATGGCGCTATAATCTTTTTTTTTAATTGATATTCTTTTTTTATTCAATATTTTTTATTATGATATTGTGGGGTACAGTTAAGGGTTAGGTATACAAATATGCTTCGTTCAGGCACCCTTGTTGATAAGAGGTGTCTACCCATCCCCAGACCGATATTTACTACCATTAATCCCATCTCCCCACCCCCGCATAGTTTCCCACCACTGTCAGTCATTTTCTTATGGTAATATGTTGGATGATCAAGGTCTACTATATGAGTGAGAACATGTGATACTCAGTTCTTTGTTTCTGTGAGAGGTCACTCACTATTATAGACTCTAGTTCCATCCAGGTTGCTGCGAAATTCATGATTTTGTTCTTTTTTATGGCTGCGTGATATTCCATTGTGTATAGGTACCACATTTTTT